>BCLG01002495.1:52486-73226 GCA_001602295.1 Zoysia matrella | reverse complement strand
ATATAGTTCTCTTTAAATGTGATTGGTTCGACAACAGAGGACAAGGAAGATGGGTTAGAATTGATCAATTTGGTATTACATCTGTTAATGTCAAGCATTTCTTCAATACTGGAGAGAGATTATTAGATGAACCTTTTATTTTAGCATCACAAGCTCTACAAGTTTACTATGTTGATGGTCTTGTTCATAAAGATTGGCTTGCTGTTATGCATTCCAAACCACGTAACCTTTATGATATGGCTGCAATAGATGATGAAAATGAACAACATGGCAATGAAATTCATCACTGGAGGCCTCATCTATATACAAATGTTGATGTCAATATTTTTGTTAGTGGTGTTTATACTAGGACAGATATAGATGGAATTCTTGTCAATGAAAAAAAGAGGAAGTAAGTCTTACAATTCTGAACCGCTGCTGTTTTGCTTCTGTTTTCTTATATTAGTGCTCACAAGTATTATTTATCAGCATGTTGAATGATTTGTGAGTAACATTTTTCAGGAGGAAGAATGGTACAAGTGGGAGAAAAAAGAAAAGCCACAGAGCTAAGTGATTATGAAAAAATGAGGGATGCTAAGATGGCAAGCAATGAGAAAAGGATGCTTGCATTAAATCTGAAATCTGTTGCTCAAGAAGTTAATGCATCAGCCTCACAACTACAAAAGGAGAAAAGAAAGGTTCAATATTAGTAGATTCAATAATTAATCTTACTCCTTGTTTCGATAATGAATTTTCTGCTCTTTTGTAGGCTTCTACTCAGCAAAAGGAAGCTGTGGTTGATCGCAACTTAAGATCAAAGTCTCGAGGAACTGTTCCACCTACTGACTTGGAAGATACACCTACCATTCCGGACCAACAGCAGAATAAAGGTGCTGATATTTTGTATTTTACTGCTCTCTTTCTCTTTTACTAGCTGCACAAGACTTAGAAAAAAATTATACCTGATAGTAGGTGCTGGTATTGAACGCCTAAACTATTTTTCAGTGTTACCTCAAGATGACAGTAAAAGAGTTAGAGGGCGTACCAGAAAGGCTGACATATTTTCAAGACAAAATAAGCCTAAACTTGAATTGGAAATTAATGAACGAGGTCAACCCTGTGGACAATCATGCACTGAATTTTCTAACTTCATTGGAGCTCTTATCAGAACAAAGGGTTTCCCAGTTGCACATAATGATTGGAGAAAGGTGTGTGCACGACAAAAGTATAAACTATGGACAGATTCAGAGGTACTGTAATTTGTACATTGACAACTATTTTGCTGTTTTTGACCTCCTCTAATGAATGACTAACTTGCTATTTATTTGTTGTAAAGCTATATTGGAATTTAGACCGAGCTGTTTTCAGTTGGTTTATGCGAACAGCAGCTACAAAATGGAAAGAGTTTAAAGCAGACTTGAAGAAGGAATTTCTAAAGAAGTATAATGATGACATGGAAGAGGAGGAACTGCTTGCTCTATGTGACGAAAGAGTTCATGAGGAGGATTGGAAATGGCTACTTGATCATTGGAGGTCTCCGGAAGCAATTGTAAGTATAAAATCTAATGTTATATGTATGCTCAAAAATCTGATATAATCATTGAATGCAATCTTCATGGCAGGCTCGTTCTAAAAGGGCAAAAGCAACTCGTGCAAAACTGACCCAAAATCATACAAGTGGTAGTAAGAGTCATGCACGTGTTGAGGGTGAACTGGTATGCATGATAGCTATTTATTGGATTGCAAAATATCATTCTGATAATGTTTGACTTTGAAAATTGTTGGATGCAGCGTGTAGAGCTTGCGCGTACCCCACGTAGGGATGAAGTGTTCATTAAATCACATACACACAAGTCAGGCGAGCCTCATAAAGGAGCTGAAGAAACTATTGTATGTTCATATATTTTTTTATTGTCTTATTGCTGCACATGCCAAGTAACTTTTTTACTTCTTGTTTATGTAGAATGCACTTAAGGCGGCAGTTACAGATCATCCTGAATGGACAGAGAAGAACATTCAAGAAGGAGATGTCTATTTTCATGTTTGTGGACCAGAGAAAAATGGGTATGTTCGTGTTGTTGGTTTAGGACCATCTCCCGCTGATTTGGAAATGCCGGGATCAAAAAAATACACATCTACAAGGCTTCAAATGGAAATTGAAGGCCGCCGACAAGCTGATATGAAAGTTAAAGAATTAGAAAGCCGTATGGACTATATGCAACAACAGATGGATAAATTGATGCAGCACCTTCAACACTCGAATAACACTGGAATTGGATCTAAAAATGAACAAGAGGTGTGAATTGTTCCTTTTTTTCAGTAATATTATTCCTTGTAATTTTGTAAATTATTCCATGCTTGTGCTGTGTTGTAGAATTCACATGCCAGACCTATCTATGCTAATCAAGAGTTAGAGGGTCATGAAGATGACGCTGCATCAAATTTGAGGGATGATGTGGATGATGAGCACTTAAGTGATTCTGAAAACATGTTTCCCACTAGACGTGTGGTCAAGCCACCAGAGCAACAACAAGAGGTAATTAAATAGCCTTAAGGTGCAATACACTATACCATATGTTCTTTGCTTTTCTCAACACTTTCTATGCCTTAGGGTGGAAAAGATGTCATACTATATAGTGTTGTGAGACCATATGGTGTTCCAGTGGCTAAGGCAACTATTCAAACAACAAACCCGAATGACACTGTTGCTGGTACTCGTCTTGGTGTCCAATTTTATGGGGTAGTTGTCAACCATATCTTAGTGAGAGATGCTCTATTACCTCGTCCATATGGAAGGGTGAAATCTCTTGCTGATGCTAGCGGAAGATGCATTGCATGGCCACGTGATAGAGTAAGTGTTTATGTTTTTTTTGTCCTCAATTGATGCTCCAACAATTAGCATGAATTTGATGTTCAGATAATGCTCCAACTGCTAATTAGTGTTTATGTTTTTTTGCAGGTGATGGATGACAAGAAGTCATTGAGGCAATGATAACTTTCACACTTTGGAAAAAGGCAATCCCAAAGTGAAGGTACTGATCTGTAATGCATATATTTACTTGGAGCCCAAAATGATATGCATGTATGCATGGTTTATGCAGTTTGTAGTTTTTTTAAGAGTGAAATAGATCTAGGGTCTATAAACGTTTTTTGTATTCTCGTTTTGTTCCACAAACTATGAAAATGATCTCTAAGTGCTGTTAACAGCCAGTGGCAGAATTCCATTTTACACATTGGTGCTAATTAGTCAGCACCAAAGATCTATATAAGAGTGAAATGCATGCAGTCAGCACCAAGGATAAAATACTTTGAATTGTTGCTAATTACTGAATTTATTTTGTGCCACAAGATTTGTGTAATTATGCTTATTCTGCCACAAGCATTTCACTCTTTTTTTAATGATATGGTCATATCTTTGTGAATGATTATTTATTTGTTCCATGTTAGGTGCTAATGGCAGGAGACAAATGTTACAAGCATTTTGGATTTGTAACTTTTTGTGTAACTACCAGGAGGCAAGAAGTTGCCATTTTGGAGAACTGATCTTTCTGTTAATGAGTTGTGGAGGACTGACCTTTTGTGTTAATGAGTTGTGGAGGACTGACCTTTTGTGTGACCACCAGGAAGCATTTTGGATTTGTAACTCTAAAATATTTTAGAAATTGTAAATATGCCTCATAGTCAAGCTAAATTAGGTGTAGCATAGATTCAGGGGCTGATACTTGGGCCTGTGATCTTCTCACTTGCGAACCTTGTGATCTAGTGGCTACATGCTTGATATGATATGGTGGTTGTCTGAAATTGAGATATTTTGTGAACTTTGTGATCTATTGTGATTTTCTAGTGGCTGCTTCAATTCTGTTGCATATATGTTTGATGTCATGGAATTTTAGTCTCCTGTGATGGTTCAGGGCAACGTGAATTATATTGATTGTATTCAAATGTACATATATGTTTTGCCGACAGTTTATTGGTTCCGCAAAGTTGACGGCATCTCTGTAAGTTGGAACAAATATTCCCCACCTCAAAACTGTCGGCAAAAATGAACTATTCCCAACTACTAAACTGTCGGCAAAAACAGAAACTGTCGGCAATTGTTAGCCGTCGGTAAAACTAAACTCTGTCGGCAAATGTGGACCAAACGGCGGCAAGTTATGTGTCAGAAAAACTAAAATCTGTCGGCAAAAGCTTTGCCGACTGCTTCTACGGCGACTGTCTGAAAAGTGCCGGCAGAACTGTTCCCTACATCTAAACTGTCGGCAAAAGTCGTTATTGCCGACTGTAGAAAGTGTCGGGAAAGCATGAAAATGATATAGTGGATAACAGTAATCTGAGCTTCATACGAGAAGAAGAAAATGGAGATTGAAACCTATAATCGCTCTACAGCTAGTTTAACTTGACAAATTGTAGTTCCCAAACTAAACTGCAGTATCATGGTCAATAAGGGTAATAAAGAAACAGAGGGATCCTGGAAGTCTCCACTTACTTGAGATAATGTTTGCAGTCCCGTAAAAAACTGAAGATATGATGTTGGTCGTATCCCTCAATGTTGCAACAGGCCATTTTATAGGGGATGCCGGACTCAGAAGCTCTCCAACGCCAAATCTGAAAGATCTCATTCCAAGCTTAACTTTTGATTCAGTTGTGATTGGATTCTGATACGGCCATTTAATTCATTCTCGTTCGACATCAAAATCCAAGATCTCACCTCTTGATAGAGTATGCTGTGATAACTTCATACGTTGGCATTGTATAGTATCTGTCTGGCCAATGAGCAAGCCATTTAAAGACCTTTTGTACGCCATCAAAAGCTTCTGTTTTTTACGGTAGCTGAGTTGGTCAAGCATATCCTTGGGTTTGAATGGGATGTCTGGTTTTGAGTCGACCAGCTTCTGATGAGATTTCAGTGATTTAATTATACCATATTTGAGTAGGAAAGGATCTTTGAGATTTGCAAGTCATAAAAGATTGTAATTTTCCAAATATGAATGGTATGACAATAACTAGTTTCCAATAAAACCCTTAAAGAAGGTTGCATGCTTTTAAAGACCATGGAACTCTTTTTGCTACGTTTGGCTGGAGGTTCACGGTAGTCTTGTTTTATTCGTCCTTGCTAGTTTGCTGGTTTGCATTGTTAACTATTTTTAGTCTCGAGGCTAAGCCCTTGTGGGTTGTATTATACGATATGTCCATCTTTTTGAAGATCTACAGGTGTGAACCTCGTCGTTCCTTTTTATCAAAAGAAATAAAATGTTGCACATACCTAAAATAATGGACACTACAAAGACATGGTTGCAGCCATATATTGCATCTGTAAAATGTTTTAATTAAGCTCAGTTTGGATGGACTAAAACTAAATATCACTACTACAAAAAGTGTATTGTTGGGTCATATGGACCTCCAATGTCGGTAAACATGTGTGCGACGCTACTATGGGCCACGAGCAGTGTCGATCACAAGCCTTGGACATTGGACTACCACATTAGTGTCAGGCAGGTGATGTCATCATGGATGACACTAATGACACAAATAACAATATCGGCTAGATGACATCATCCTAACTGACACTAATCTCTGATACACGTGTCAGTCTCTATGACATCACATGATCCAACACTGGTCCCTGATACACCACTGTTGGTTTCTGTGATGTCACATAGACTGACACTTGTATCATCTATTTCATATACCATATTCAATACCATATTCAAATATTCATAGAACATATCTGAGTCAAACAAATCAAATATTTCATATAATAAATTTCATCCATAGCCATAAAAGCATATATTCATAGAGAAAGTGTTAAATGATATTTATATATATACACATACAAGTTCAGCCACTAGCATCATTTACACACAAAAAATCATTCACATAAAAGACATACATTTACATCTTGTCACCACCTGGCCAACTTCGGTCTTATTCATCCTGCAGTCCCTTTTGCTCAGCCTCAAAGTTTTAATTTCTAAATTAGCTCTGCAGTGCTATGTCCTCTCCCATCCCAACAAGCAAGATGATCGTGCTTGACCATATCACCTCTTGATCACGATATGCACCCAATGCATAAATAAACTCATGCATAATGAGGAGGACCAACTGAGTTGCCATGTCATTGGGATGCTTTTCATCCAATTAGCAACCTTGTTACAGTTCCTGCTTAATTTGTATGCTACAAATATCAAGAAAATAATTACTTCGTGTTTAGCGAATCCAAATAGATGTTAGAACTAAAATGCAAATATTTACATTTTCCATATATAATCTTCCTCGGGGAATGTCAATACAAAGGCACACTAGAAGTGAAAACAGTGATATCGGTTCCAATGACGGACACCACTGGTTTGACAACAACTTCGGCAACTGATGATGTCAGACTAGATCAACACTGCTGGTTTAGTCACCAGTTTTGAACATGATGATGTCATCTATGACACACACTGATGGTTGAATTACAAATGTTTGGTCATTGATGACATCAGCTATATATATCCAACACTGGTATTTGGTCACAGCCATCAGCCTTTTATCCGACACTAGTAGATGCACACAGTGTCAGGTCACAACACCAGGAAAGGCAACCCTGCAATATAGTATAAATTTTTTTATGGGTCTGACATTGTTGAAAAAATTGAAATGACACCGCAGGCTCTCATATTGTAGTAGTGTATTAGCCTAAACTAGCAATTATCTCGAAATAATTATCTTTGGTTTGTTTGGAGTAGAGATTAATGGTTTGACAAACCACAGGAAAAAAATGTCTCTTTTGCGGGCTCATGGGAGAGAGGAGAGGAAAGAGAAAAGAGTTGGCAAAAGTAAAATTGAAATTTATCACTCATCAACACATTTTTAGAACCTACGCACTACCCCCTTCGCGTGGAATAATGGATTAATTCTATTTGGATTGACTAGGACTAATTTTCAGCTAACTATTAGTTCATGAAAACCAACACACAGATCAGTAAATAAGGATTTAAATTAACACTATTCACTTAAAATATTATGAACAAGGAAAAAAACAAACTTATGCGGGAGCCTCCACGGCTCTACATGAGTTCAAAGATCATTGGCTAATAGTGTCTTTTGCACAGCACTATGCCTTTTTCTTTGAAAGGTAATTTTCATATTTAAAGCATTACGTGGCATGAGACAATATATTGTCAACATATCAGGGTAGATGGAAGCCTCACTGAGTCATATATATTCCCATGTCACACCCCAAAATTTCTCATTTCGGGATATAAAGAGTTTTCCACCTGTTGACACCCAAAAATTCATGCTGGCGGAGTCTCCGGCACAATGCCGTGGTCTCCAGCAAGCCCTCTCGAGTTTGGTCCTTTTCGCCCACCGGACTATCCGGTGTATTCCCGAATCCTCCGGCAAGCCTTCTCGGGTTGGGGCTCCGAGCCCACCGGAATGCCCGGTCTGTCGCCGGACTGTCCGGTAAGCTGTCTCGGGTCCGATGGTTTTTGCCCACTGGAGTGTCTGGCATGTCACCGGACTATCTGCCAAGCCCTCTTGGGTTCCGGAGTTTACACGAGGGATTGTCCGGCGTTGCACCGGAGTGTCTGGTTACCGGAGTATTCGGCAATGTGTCAGACTGCCCGGTGATGTCGGTTTCGGTTGTTATTTCTTTCTTAAATTATAGGATCCGAAACCTTTTGAGGCAATACCATCCACCTCTATAAAAAGAGGCCTCGGGCCGATTCAGAGGTATCCCAATTGACTCTACAAACGTGCCTTTACATTTTTTAACTTTCCCAACCCTAATTTCCTTACTCGACCCCAATTCCGTTCTTCTCCCGTCCCGGCAACGTGTGAAGGCGATCCGGCTGGCCTGACCGAGTCCGGATCAACCCTAAGAAGATCATCCTCCGACGGGGTCCCTCTTGAGGTCGGTTTTCTAGGTGCTCGTGGTGATTTTCGTCAAGGTGACATCAACGTTCTGCACACGGACGTGCGCGTGGTGTGCTGTCCCGAACCCGATTTTGGCATCAACACTTTGAAGACTCCGCTGGGGACAAAAGATTCTAGTTGCACAAACTAAATCATCTTCTCCACATCACGTCTTCCGAGATCTAGTCAAAGAACATCGTGATGCCATCGTTGGAGGAAATTCCTGAAGAGGCGCGGAAGTTGTTCCTAGAACGACAGAAGGCCGTAGAGGAGCAGCACAAGGCGCGCGAGGAACGGGAGCACAAGGAATGAGAAGATCAGGAAGTCCAAAATTTTTTGGCATGCTTCTAGAAAGATCGTCAAGGGGCAATCTCTCAAGTCAAGGAGACCATTCTTCCTACCATCCCCGACGAGAAAACCATAGGTTCTACCAATGTAAGTTCATCTACCCAACCCGCGGTTACTTTTGAAGATCTTTCATCTTGGTCCGCTCATAATCAAAAGGTTTTAAAAGATGAGATGCAATATATGATTCAAGAAACCCTAGCAAAGTCATTGTAAGATCTTGGTATTATCAATCGTGCCACACAAGTAGAGAAGCCTCATGCTAGTTCATCGGCGCCTAATGTGTCTAACCTTGAAAAACCATGGTACGGCATGCCGTTAAATTCATTTAGTGGACAATCAGTTTCCAAACTGGTGTACAAACTAATGCTTTAGTAGTGCCTCCTACTAATGTAGAACCGATTGATAGCATCCCTAATCCGGCTACTAGCCGATTGAATGAGGTGTCCAACTTTGTTCCTCCATACCGCACCACTGCGTATAGTACACCACATATTCCACCAAGCGGTATGGGGATATCTAACAATTCAACATATAATGAAAAGTTTAATGTGAAGGAAGTAGCGCAGGCAAACCCTCATAGAAATTCCACCACAAACATAGAAGAGCATCTTGCAAATTTTAAGGAAGATTTGACTAAGCAATTTCGAGACACGCTAGGAGTTGATTTGAAAGGTAGAGACCGAATCTACAAAAAACTATACCTTTCAACCTTTGATTCGGTCCCTTACCCTAATGGTTGGCGTGTCTCGGATTTTGTAAATTTAGCGGTGAAGACAATAAGACCACATGGGAACATATTAGCCAATACACCGCTCAACTAGGAGAAGCTAACAACATTGATGCTCTGAAAATTAGGCTTTTCTCCTTGTCGTTAACTGGAACCACATTTTTGTGGTTTTCATCTTTGCCTCCGGATTCCATTTGTACATGGGAATTCTTGGAATGCAAATTCAACGATCATGTTTATTCCGGAGACAATGAATTAAAATTGTCACACTTAACATCGGCTAGACAAGGGAAGGATGAGACGGTTGCTAGTTTCATTCAGCAGTTTAGAGACATAAAGAACCGTTGCTTTAATGTGACAATTTTTGAAAAAGATTTGACCGATTTAGCTTTTAATGGTTTATGATCTCATCTTAGAGAAATGTTGGAGGGTTATGATTTTATCACTCTCACACAACTCCAACAAAAGGCTTCGGCACAAGAGAGCTAAAGCAAAGAGTCAAAACATGATCATAAAATTTGGCACAATGTTCATGTTGTTGAATATGATTCGGATAGCACCGATGATGAGTCTAACGATATACTTGTTGCTGAATTTAATTGGCCATCTAAGAGTAAATCTTTAGCATGTGACGCACTCAAACCGGTTCATAAGAATCGGAAAGATGATGTGAAATACACCTTTGATGTAGCCAAATACGATAGAATATTTGATGAGCTGCATAATTGTAGGTATATT
This sequence comes from Zoysia matrella, assembly GCA_001602295.1. Lineage (NCBI taxonomy): Eukaryota > Viridiplantae > Streptophyta > Magnoliopsida > Poales > Poaceae > Zoysia > Zoysia matrella. The sequence goes on along the minus strand of BCLG01002495.1, from coordinate 63,535 downwards.
AAGTTTTCCTATACATTGCCACTGGTGGATGAAATAAAGCGTAGAGCATATTGTAAGTGGCACAATTCATATTCTCATGCTACTAATGATTGCAATGTTTTTCGTCGCCAGGTCCAATCGGTCATCAATGAAGGATGATTGATTTTCAAAGAAATGCAAATAGATAAACACCCGTTCCCGATGAATACTTTGGATCTCAACCCTAAAGTGTTGATTTGGCTACCTCAGGCCGATACAAAAAAAGAGAAGAATATCATCATCGGGGTGGAATGGCCCGCTCCTTCAAGTGACACTATCACTTCTAGGAAAGTGATGATAGAGAAATCTCCCGATGGTAATGAGTCCATCAAAGTTACTATTAGAGGCTCGAGATTCGGAGGCAAGCTCCACAGCTTAAGATGATCAAACCAAAGAATCTCAAAGTGGGCAAGTGGAAGGTGAATGAGAGCAAGGTCAAGGAAAAGAGGACAATTTTCAGAAGTACACTTGACCGCCTTATGGAAAAATACAAACACCAAAAGACCGATTCGGGAAATCGGTCAGCCAAGCGACCAAGATCTCCTCATGGTGAGACCGAATATGACTATGCCTATTCCTCCTCCACCTATGTTCGGTTTGCCTCCCCCATGGTGCGTTCCCATGCCTTATCCTCTGGTCCCGATGTGGAATCCATATATGGGACCGTGGATGCCCATTCCACCAATGCAATACCCTCCGTTTCATTCGGGGTGGGGCGCACCCAAAGTTGATGTCTTCACAAGGATCTCCGACTATGCTTATGATCGGCTCGAACTTCCGCTGATCAATGGAAGGAAAGGTGCTTTTACAGCCGCCCCAAAACAGGAGTGGCGCATCAAGCAAGGTAACGATTATACTCCCCAAGCTTCTGTAAATCAGAAAAATGCAGCCGGAGGTGTCGTGAAAATTGGCACGACCGATGTTAAGATTGGAGGACTCTTCAATGGACCAATCACGATGATTGATCCGGTTGAGAAAGCTTCTCATGATCACGAACCTAGTGGTAGCAAACCCTCTTCCAAGTACACGCAGCCGAGGTGGTGTCCCTCCGGCTTGACACGAACTCAAAAGAGAAAGCTACAACAACTATGCTTACGTGAGATGCGAGAACAAGAAGCTGAAAAGGAGAAGGACAAAGTATTCAATGAAGTCAAACCAATGGTCCCTCAAGGTAAGCAATGGAGGTTGAAGAAGCCTGAACCTCCAACTTCACCACCACTAGAAGAATCGTCCACTTCGGTGGAAACGCCGGACCAAGCTGATGCCGCGCCCGTGGAAGACTCCACCTCGCCCACGCCTTAGGAGGACATCGACATGTCCGAGTTTGATAATGATGATCTTTTAGACTACGAGCCGACGCCACCGCGATAAGGTATGAATGTTAACACTATTTGCTTGTATCTTTCGGACTATTCTTCAGTAGAAGAGGAAGAAGTTATGGCTCAATTTGACTTTGGTCCTAAAAATGCTATCTTTGAGAAACCTAAAGAATCGGATAGCCATTTGAAGCCACTTTACATAAAGGGGCATATTGATGGTACACCGATTTCTCATATGCTTGTAGGTGGGGGCTCCATTATTAATCTAATGCCATATTCTTTATTTAATAAGCTAGGTAAGGCCGATGATGAACTCATCCGGACCAACATGACTTTGAACGGTGTGGGAGTAAAAGATCCTATTGAAGCTAAATGGGTCGCTTTCATGAAGCTCACCGTTGGAAGTAAAACTATGGCTACCGCTTTCTTTGTTGCCGATGTTCGGGGGAGCTATAGTTTGATTTTGGGGTGTGATTGGATCCATACCATTAAATGTGTTCCATCTACTTTGCACCAATTCTTGATACAATGGGTTGGTGATGATGTAGAGATGGTGCATGCGAATGTATCGGCTTGCATTGCTATGGACGATTCATCTTTGTTGCCACACAACAATGTGAAGTGTTTGACGGGCTTAGATTTGACAGATTATGATTTTCTTAGTATTACTAAAGATGGATTTATAACCGTCAATGTAAAGCCGATGAAAAATCGGCTCAATCATATTATGTGATTCAATGGAGTCAAATTTAGATTGTTGCAAGAAAGAGTTGAGCACTATCAGGCTAATATGAACGATATGTGTGAAATTATAGAAGAAATATAAGACATGGCTAAGCTAGAACAAGACTTTACATCGGCCGATCCCCTTGAGGAGGTAAATCTTGGTAGTGATGAAAATCCAAGGCCGACATTTGTAAAAAAAAATCTGAAAGGCGATTATAAGACAACGTTAATGATGAGGACATCTCTCCTTTAGATACACACAAGACTCCTCAAATTAGTATTGATGAAACTCACGCACAATAGTTGAGATTAGAGGTGAGCTCATTTCTAAACATATGTCTTCTTTCCTTTGAGAATAGATTGCTATCTAATGACTTTATCATGATTAGGAACATTGGAGAAGGTCAAGGGGAGCATGAAAGACTTGGAGATGCTTAAGATTAGCATCGCACGTTTGACCCTGGAGGAGATCCAAACAACTAGGGTTCGAGTCTGACTCAGACTCCAGGAGCAGCCTACCCTAAAATGGATGCCCTGGTTTCATACGAGCTCCATTTTGCACGTTTTCGATATGGATGGAAAGCTAAGGAGATAAGCATTCCAACGGATCTAATCTCGTGCGAAAATACTTCATAGATCTCTAGAAATTGCCAAAACAATATGACGTCCAGAATCTGTTAGGGTGTTGCGACACTATCTTTTGGCCTTTGGGCTGTGTATCTTTTTTTGGCCTATTAGTATTAGGGTTTGCCACTAAGGTCATTCTAAACTCTATATAATTAGTAGCTACCATCATTAGAGTTAGGTTTTGATTAGTTTTCATCTGTTATAAATAGTTTTATCGTTTGACAGTTTCTTGATTTTCCAACATCGTGATTTAATTTAGATTTCGCAATTGAGTCGCGTTCTTTCGTGTTCTTGCTTGTGTTCTTCTATTTGCAGGCTAGGATTAACCTTCCTGGTGAGATCAATCTTGTGTGCACGTTTGATAACCAGAGGAGAAGTGGTGCTGTGATTGCGGGGTTCAAATCGTGTTGATTTGAGGCTGGATCGATTGTGTGTCGCATCTCCACCAAATCTAGAGTTATCACGACCTGACGGAAGATCGGGAACCACGTACACATCAAGTGGTAATCAGAGCTTTAGGTATACTGTCAGGTTCATATATATCCTTATTTATTTTGCATTGAACCTAGTGTCCACAGAAAAGCCGCAACAAAAAAAAATTAGTAGATCGTTCGGTGTCTCCCTGTCTAAGCCGTGTTTAGCCTTTGCATAATTTTATTTCAGAGTCTAAAGTGTTGAGTTTATGTCCTTAGTTTGTGTTTTGGTTGCCGAATTTTGTGAGGTATCCAAGTGTTTTCCTTCATCATTCATCCACATCATGTTCAGATCTGTTATCGTGTCACGTTCGTTAATTGTTTCTTTTGCATTGAAATTTTATCCCATCCACCCACCCCATATTTTGATCACAACTAGATCCAGCCTTCATAGATCCACCTCTCCATATTTATCCACTGCTCAATCATCCACAAAAACGTCCATAAAATTCGCATCCAATTTGAAATCCGAATCTGTTTTCATCCTTTCAAAAAAAATCTGATTCGGAGATCCATCATTAAAATAGTCATAAGTTTTGTTTCTGGACTCTAAATTAGACATATAAGTACTTTTCAGATATTGACAGCAAATTTATCACCCTTTGACGATCCTAGAGTCAACAAATTCATATAAGAAGTTTCAGGACAGATTTAACAAAAATTCAAGATTTTCTCCAGGCCACACCTTTCATCATATTGATCTGAAATTTGGTCTTGTACCATGTTTTGTGCTTCTAGTTTTGAGAAAAATATAAGAAAAATAAAATAAAAATAAGAAAATTTGAAGACCAAGAAGCCGGGAATTAATCTTTGCTGATTTTTTCAAGTGCTGAATAGTTTGCTGATTTCTGGAGCCTTATCGTTTGTGTTGTTGCTGCCCTTTGATATCTTCTTTCATATTCTTATAACATTTGTATTTTTTATTAGATTGGGCCAGCAACTAGAACATAATACTTTAAACACTTATTCAATATTACTATCTGTTATAGAATTGTGTTCTACTAATCATTATTTCAGCCCTCCAAACTTCACATACCCACCTTGGATTAGCACTATATGTGACCCCGCAATTGTAGAATTACGACTCCCTGATTTCTCCTACCACTGGTTGCACCGTCCTTTGCTTTGCTTTTGTAAGAACCTTGCAAGAGCTCAGTAAGGCATTTTCCTTTTGCGGAATTTTCACCACTCATCCCACTGTAGCTGTAGAAATAATATTTTGTGCTGTCCATATGCTATTTTTCTAACCATGACAGGAAGAAAAGGAGGTGAATACAAGTGAGTAGTGCTTTGCAAAAAGTCCTAGATAATATTGATGCAAACTTTAAAAAACGCATTGAGTTTGTGAAGAATATGACGGCAAGCCTTAAGAGATGTTGCATAAGATCAAAAGACGCATGAGGTTCAGACTATTGCTACATCATCTCCTTCCACGAGTAATTATATTTTTTCATCTCTTCTTTTATATGATGGTTTAGATTCTATTAAATATATTTCTTGGGAAAGAGAGATGGATAATCTATTTAAACAATGTCGTATGTGTGAAAGGAGAAAGCTTTTGAATGTTGCTAGTGCATTAGTTGATAGTGCTTTAACTTGGTGGCAACATTTATATATAATTGTTGACACCCAAAATTGACATCCAGGCAAAACTGAAAGTTTCGGTTTGCTAAATTGGAAGTTTCGGTATCAACAGCCTCACCATAGCAAAAATGGCCAAGTCCTCACAGGAGTGTCCGGCAAGCCTTCACTGGAACCGACGCTTCGGCGATCGGAATGTCCGACCATTTGCCGAAGAGTCTAAAACGGGAAGTTCTGGTATACCAAGTCAAAAGTTCTGGTTTTGGCAGGCTCACCAAGAGCAAAATTTTGTACATCAATGCTAATTCTGATTATTTCACAAGTTTGGTGTTTAGACATATTATCAGGTTGCAAATGGGCATTTTAACTAACTTTCATAGAAGAAACAAAGAAGTGATTAGAAATGGAAGAATATGAAGTCAAATCCCTGGTTTGAAGGTTCTAGGATGTAGCCCTCATCAATACAATCGAAATAGATATATAAATGACCTAATTTGGAGCCCGGACGAGGAAGTTACGGAGTTTTCAAAATGCACACAGCTGCAAAACCGAATGTTCCGATTTTGGATTGCAGAAGTTCCGGTTTTGCCTTTTTTTCGGAGAAGTGTTTCAAATTTGATTTTTTGCCGATTTGTTAGAGTTTCTGGCTATCCACAGGATAAGTCCACCCCCATTTATATAAAGAGAGGGTCACGGCCTATTGAAAAAAAAAACAATCACATCTCCAATTGTATCTTTACATTTTTACCTCTCAAACCCTAATTCTCTCTTCTGACCTCCATATGCTATTCGTCCATGAGTCTTCACGACCAGAGATGATGTCCTAGGGCCTTCTGACCGACCTAGGGCATGTCCAGCGACGCTCACGCCCACATGAGGTCCCTCCCGAGCGTGAGATTTTGACGGCCTTTGCTAGTTTGCTCGTAAACTAGTTGTTCTTCGCTGCAAAAGCGCATTGTTTACCCCTTTGCAGGTTTGCCTGAAAACCTAGCCGCTGCTCAAAGTGAAATCGTGATACATACCCCTTTCCCGAACCTATCAGGGAAAACCAAAAGTTTTGGTTTTGGCAGATTTTCCGATCAGATCCATTGCGACCCGCACGACCTAGTGCTCTCCGTGCGTTGATCCGATCCGAGCATCAACATACTTTTTGGTGACTCATTTAAACACTTTTTTCGGTTATTCTTATTCTTGTTGCAGATTTTGCTCGCAAAGACCAAGAATCTTTACTCCTTTAAAAACGGCAGTCCGTGGTGAATGCCCTGTCGCACCACCACCTCCCAATTGTGCTGACAGGTGGCCCCTTCCAAACCGAGCCCGTCCGCCACAGGCCGCGCCGCACCTCTCACAGGGTCACTCGCCTCCATCCACGAAGGTAGCTCCAGGGTCGCCTCCATTAGCGACGACATCTCCAACGCCGCGTCCTCCAGGCCGAGAGTGGCCACCACGTTCCCGCCGCCAATCTCTGACGCCGCTGAGAGAATCAAACCAAATTAACAGTGGAGAAAGTAGCAGATTGGGATGAGAACTAGCAGAGACCTTTCTGTTGCTGAGCAGCCACTTCCTTTTCTTCAGAAGAAGGCGAGGATATTTCCATTTCTCCCTAGCATCAATCGGCACAACCTAGGTGGAGTCGATAGATCCCCAAGGGAAAGAGGCGGGCGCACCCCCAAAACGCATAGGAGATCGAGCTTGCTTTTGCACATATCAAGGTTCTAGCCACCCGAACATGAGCTCCGCACAACCCCAATCGATTTTTGAGTCGCCTTGCAGACTGTAAGGATCAAGGACACCGAGAAGGGGGCTGAATCGGTGGACTTATAGCACTAATTTCTCTATGAACTAAAACTACAAGACTTGAAGCCAACAAAAGCAAACCTAAACGTCTAGTAGGCCAAGACCCCTAACAATACTAGTCATATAAAAATAACAACAAGCAAGCACTAACACGATAGCCACCAAGAGGAATCAAAGAACAACCTATCACACTACTCAACGGTAAGTAAATGTGGTAAGTAAAGAGAGTGAGATAGAGAGTGCTCATTGATTTTTTTGCGAGGTCTCAGAAGGTAGGCGCCTTCCTCTAATCCTCGTTGGATCACTCTCATCGGAATCCCGGTCCTCCCGTCTTTCCCGAAATGATATTCACAAGGGTACGCTTCACTCTCGGAGTGTAGACACTAGCGGCTCGGCTATCGCACACAATACCCAAGCGCTAAAGCAAGCCTCCACGGCTCGGGTGCTCCCTCTTGGTGTCCCTTTCGAGCGGGGGACCTGGAACCGCGTACAAACTTGGCGTCGTCTTTCACAATATCCTCGGAAGCTCGAGCACCGACTCCTAGCCGGTCTAAGCTGCCCACACCAAGAGTAATAGGCAAAGATCACTCCTCCCAAGCCCTACAAGCTCCTGGTGTGGGCAGCGTAGACCGGCTAAGAGTCGGTGCTTGAGCTTTCGAGGAGATTGTGGAAGACGATGCCAAGTTTGTACGTGGTTCCGGGTCCCTTGCTCGAAAGGGACATCAAGAGGGAGCGCCAGAGCCATGGAGGCTTGCTCTAGCGCTTGGGTATTGTGTGCGACAGCCGAGCCGCCGGTGGATTCACTCCGATAGTGAAGCGTACCCTTGTGAGCATTGTTTCGAGAACGACGGGAGGGACCGGGAGTCCGACGGGAGTGGTCCAACTAGGATTAGGGGAAGGCGCCTACCTCCTGAGACCTCGAGAAAAATCACTGAGCATTCTCTATCTCACTGTCTTTACTTACCACATTTACATACCGTTTGAGTAGTGTGATAGGTTGTTCTTTGATTCTTCTTGGTGGCTATCATGCTAGTGGTTGCTTGTTGTTATTCTCTTATCACTAGCATTGTTAGGGGTCTTGGCCTACTAGACTTGTTTAGGTTTGCTTCCGTTGCGATCATGTCTTGTAGTTTTAGTTCGTAGAGAAATTAGTACTATAAGTCTACCGATTCAACCCCCTTCTCGGTGTCCTTGATCCTTACAAGTGGTATTAGAGCCAAATGCTCATTTTCGGGCTTCACCGTTTTGAGTAAGGATGCCGAACGGGATGGAGACTCCGCCCGTATTCGATGGGAACGATTTCCTTATTGGAAGGCTCGCATGTAAGCCTACCTAGAGTCGATCGATAGGAAAGCGTGGCAAATTACTAACCATGCTACGAATGAGAATGAGAGACTTGATCCCATTTTCATTAAATTCAATGCTAACGCCAAGAATTCTATGTTTGGATTCATCTCTAAAAATTTCTTTTCTAGAATCAATGCATCATCTATCGCACATGAAATTTGGGTCCAATTACAAAACATCCATGAGGGCTCCTCCGAGGCCAAGGAAGAGCGTTACTATGTTCTTAAGAACAAGTATGATCCTATCATGCAACCTCATGAAAAAGCGAATGATTTTTACTCTCGTTTGCATTTAGTGGTGGAGGAGATCAACGCCTTGGGCCTCAAGGACAAAATTGATGATGTAGAAATCATGAGGAAGCTCTTGAGGATGTTGCCGCCGAGCTACAACTCCATCGTCACGTGTCTCTTCCAAGTCAACTTGCTACTCTCACCGTTGACATTATGCTAGGAATATACACTGCAATTGCTACATGTGCTGAAGCTGCTTTCTTAGTTTAGCTCAGGAGAATACGTCATCCATAATCTTGCTTGCAAGCTCACACGCTATGAGGGGTACATGTTGGGCAGCTCCACCGACTCTCAATTGTCTCAAGAATCTTGCCCTTCAAGTTGATCAAGAATCACCCAATGGCAAGAACAACAAGAAGAAGAAGGTGTAGGAAGATGAGGATGAGGAAAGTGATAATGAGGACCTTGCACTCTTGATGAAGAAGCTATTTCGCAAGGGAAAACCCTTATCTTCCAAGAGGAACTCCGGGTGCTTCAATTGTGACAAAAAAGACTATTTTGCTAAGGAGTGTCCCAAGCCTAAGAAGGAGAGCAAGAAGGAAGCCTCTAGTGAGAGTGATGATGAAGAACGCAAGCCAAAGAGGAAATTTAAGAAGAAATTCTTTGTCAAGAAGGTGAGCAAGAGCAAGGAGAAAAAGAAGTCCCCGAACAAAGCCTATATTGTTGGTGAGTGGCTCACCGATGATGATTCGGACTCTTCATCTTCTAGCGAAGAAGAGCTCGCGGGTATTGCCATGACTAGCTCCACCAATGAACTACCACCACCTCTGCTATGCTTAATGGCTCGAAGTTGTGAGGGTTTCATTGATGAGGAAGATGATCTTGAGGAAGAGGAGGAGAGCTATAATGATGAAGATGATGGACCAAGCTACAATGATCTTGTCCTCTTTCTTGAGAAGGCCAACAAGACCATCATCAGAAAGTCCAAGAAGATCGAGGTGGTGACCAAAGAGCATGAAGTGGCAATATTCTGAGGTTGAGAGCTTGAGGGAGAGCTCAATGCACGTAAGCACTCTCATGGTGTTCTACGTAAGTTCTATGAGGATCTCAAAGCGAAGCACATAGAGCTAAGTGAGAAGCATAGTGCATTGGTGCGCACCCGAGAAGCTCTTGATCTTAACTCTCTGCTTAACTCTACTAAGCACTTAAATGAAGATTCTACTTCTTGTAATCTAACCCTCTCTAAAGAGAGTACTACTCTTGAGCTATCTATTTTAGAGGAATACAGAAAGCAGAAGGAGGAGAGAGAGGCCGTGATGGATGCATCTAAACAGCTTACTAGAGGAAGACAAATTCAAAAGGAAATCCTAAGCAAGAACCTCATCAACAACCATAATTACAAGGGCTTAGGATCATATCCTTCCTCTATCAACATCATTGGCAACCAAGATGATATTCCCGAATGGATAGCCCCACTCATAGCGGATGACTACTATTGTAAGAAGTGTTGCCTTGATGGTCACCGCTCTAAGGATTGTCCCAAGGTGAGCGAGCCTAAGATTATGCCTAACGCTAACCTTTTCCATGAGGATGTGCACTACAAGCTTTTTAGGGATAAGGATGAAAAAGTAAAGTCCAAGCCGCTCGGACCGCCAAATGACAAGAGGACAATCAAGAAGATATGGGTCCCCAAGGTGATCATGGACCGAGAGAGAAAGCTAAAACTCTCTTGGGTTCCCAAGAAGAAGTGAAGGGGCCTAAGTGGTGGACTACGAAGCAAATTGAAGATTCTTGAAGTCCACCACGTCGATCGAGCTACAACGTCAATCTACTCTTCAAAGAGGTTATTCTTGTACATAGTAGAGTAGGTTTCTTTTTCTTGCAATACATGATAGATAGGACTCTTCCGTGGACTAGATGTTTGCACTATCATGCATCATGTGTAAAAAGCTAAAAAAAAAGAACAAAAAAAAATTAGTTCGGTGCCTAACAACCTTAAGATATCCATATGCATGGGGGAAAAGCTTGAAAAGGTGGTTTGGTTATCTCAAGGCAAAGCGGTGGGCATATGGTGAACAAGCTTGAGATGGGTCAACCTTGACACCGAATAGGTTTCTTTATGCAATATCTTTAATTTGCTTGCATCTATATGGCATGCTTTAAATTCTCCTGCATTAGATTAGCTTGTTTGCATGCATTGCATACAAGAACCACGGAGGAGGCGTGTTACTCTATGGAAAAAGTGACTACATTGACCATATAGATTCACATACTCCACAAAGAGTAACCAAAGCAATATTGTGAGCATCATGCCCATTGAACCCTCTGCTTAACGGTCTCTAACATCCTTTTATGTGGATCGTGATCAAAGGGTTCATACATTCCCTTTTTGGAGCCTCCTTCTTGCTTTGGTTTTTATCGCTCGATCTTAATTGCGATTTGCGAAAATGCTAAACTCTTCGTGAGTTATCTATTTGCTAAAGAGTGTTTGAGAGTTCCCTTTCTAGACAAGTGTGGTATTTATTTGGTTCTTTGGTGAGGACACTTAAAGTCTAGAAAGAATTCCTTGATTCTGCAATTCTTTGAGGTCACCGGACATTCCGACGTCTTCCTCGGACATTCTGGTGACTATATCTTTGGATCAGTCACTTGGCAGAATTGGACAGACACCGGACATTCCGATGATATCACCGGACAGTCTGGTGACTGGAAGAGGAAGCGGGTGCCTCTCTGGAATTGGGACTCTCTAGACACCGGACAATTTGGACTTTTATAGACACTGGAGAAACTCTTTGGACCGGACAGTCAGGTGTTTGCCGATTTTGGCGAAATCTCGGCCATCCGTTTTAATCCCTCTTAATCCTGGCCGTTGATTTGTTTTTAACTAATCCGCAAGTGCACTTCTTCTTCCATTCCAAAAATCGTGCATCT
>BCLG01002495.1:34855-52361 GCA_001602295.1 Zoysia matrella | reverse complement strand
CCCGCGCTGCCCTGCCGCGCGCTCGCGTACCCTAGCTGTCGTGCACCGCACCCTAGCGCCGAAGCTCTGCCCGCACCGCCTGCTGTCGAGCCACCTCACCGTCCAGCTCGTACTTCAGAGAGCCCACAGCCGTGCTTGCTTTTCCTCACCGCATTCGATCCTAGCCTTCACCCGTGAGTTCACCAAAACCCTCGTGGGGTTTTCACTTTTGGGTGATCGGCTCATCTTCGGTGAGTCCTTCGGCATTTTTCGGCACTTCTTCTACGGGGTATTGAGTTCTATCTCTTGCATTTCATCGGAAATGCCCCGCATGTCTTGTTTGTTAATTAATTGCAAAAATTAGTATAAATTACATAAAGGTCTCACCTTTTATTGCCAATTAACGTAATTAGTTGACAAATTTCTGTACTTGGTGCCATATTAAGGTCATTGCTTGCATATTTTAGTATAGCATTGAGTCTCCTGTCGCTAGTGTCACAATTTGGATGCATTGCAATATTATGAATTGTGCCATTAGTCTGTCGATATCACCATTGTGCTTATTTGCTTCATTTGACCGGTGATATGTCCTTGATTCCACTGCTAGGACTTCTTTTAGAGTCACTCACCTTTGTGCTTACAACCTTTATTTTATTCCTATGTGGTGCAGTGTCAGTTGGAGAGTGGATCAGGACAGAGTCAGCGGCAGTCCCGAACTCTCTGTCACAATTCGGTGGTTTCTATTGGATGGGTTTAGAGCCAAGCTCTTAATCCTATCTTGTAGTGTCAGCTGGTCAGTGCTTCTTTCAATTGAGCTTTCAGTGACAGTTGATGGAATGGGCAGACAGAGACCGAATTCTGAGGAGAAGGGAAAGGGCAAGGCCGTAGAGCCTGAGAAGAAGACGAAGAAGCAGAGGACAGGTGACTCTGAATGGGACAGAGCCCTAGCTGCAGCGGACGTTGATGTTCCTCCTTCTTGGAGGCCATGTGCTTTGAGGATTGGTTCAGCTGAGTCCCAAGGGGAGTTGAGGAGGTCGACCCGTCAGAGAGTGGCGACCACTCCTCTAGTGGCAGAGGCGCTGCCGCGAAGAGCTTGGTATCAGAGAGCTCCTGCCAGTAGGCAGTCGAGAACCGCGGACGGAGAGGCAGTACAGAAGAGGTCACAGCAGAGGACACAGAAGTGTCCACATCAGAGGACTAGAGTATGCGAGGTTTGCACATCTAGAGCCGAGAGAGCTAACCAGGCCATGGGCAGAAATGCTGAGGTTGAGGTTGATCTTCTGAAACATAAGGGCCCGGCCATTAAGGCCAAGAGGAGAGTGGACTTCACTGCTTCGATCCCTGCTGGGAGACATACAGATACTGGTTAGTTTTGAACAGTAATCCAGCGGAGGATCTATGAAACTTACAGGAGGCAGCTTGCCACTAAGGGCAAGAGCTCAGTGTTTGCAGCACATCGTCACTGTTCTATGGAGGCACTGAGCAGAGGAGCTGGGGTTGACATAGAGGTGCACATCTCTTATCTTTTAAGTCTGTCAGATTTGGTCACCCAGCACTTGAGGTACAGTGAGGCGGTAGTTCTGTAATTCTATGCCTCGTGGATCTTCCCCGATAGGTCTTATCTCTGGTTTATGTATCGAGGGGAGCCACACTGATTTGAGAGGTCTAATGTCTTGACAGCTCTTGAGTTTATATCTTCAAAGACATGGATCCACACTTTGGCCCATTTCTCACCGCCGTTCAGACTATTTGGAGGGATGGAGCCTAGTGATGAGAGATTGAGTATTGCTTTCCCGCCACCTCATGGGGACCATTACTCGGGGCACCCTCTGTGCTGAGAGGGTTGCTTGGGAGGTCTATAGCGCCTCGTGCTAGCTATATAGAGAGAGTCATCATACTGCATCAGTGGCTGCTATGCTTTTTGCTGAGACATGAGGTCCTTGATTTGAAATACTTGCTGCTAGCTAAGATGGAGGATGTGGTATATGAGAGAATTGGAGCACGTCAGATATCTTTTGCCCCCTACATATGTCTGATGCTGAGGAGAGCCAGAGTGATGACTGCGGAGGAGTATGCAGCGTTGTCAGAGATCACCACCTCCTTCAGTCCAGCAGAGCCATTCGACTCTAGGGTTCTACGGGTTCTGGCTTCTCAGAGCACCCCTAGATGAGAGGACACCACAACCCCGGAGGATATCGACACTGAGGCTCCGGAGGGAGCACAGCCGGGTGCTGGGAGCACAGTGGCTCTAGGTCTAGCTGAGACTCCTATCTCTCATGCTACACTCGACCCTACTCTTGCTACCAGATTGGATACTATTCAGGAAGAGCAGGAGGAGCAGAGGAGGTTCCGAGAGGAGTAGCTGGAGCTTATGCATCGAGAGCGGGCCGAGTTCGAGTAAAGGATCCGACTCGAGCGCCTCCACATTGAGGAGCGGCAACGGATGGAGAGAGAGCTTGCAGAGGAGAGGAGACAGCAGGACAAAGGGTTCCATGAGAGGTCGCAGCACACTCAGTTGGAGATGGCAATGGCTATTTCATATATGTCTACCAGATTTGGAGCTATAGTATCATATCTACAGAAGACTGGTATGCCATCTCTTCCAGCTTTTCGACGACTACGCTGCGAGGCCCCTGCCTTCTCAGCTCTAGCCTACTGCAACTCAGCCTCAGTATTCTTAGTGCCAGCCTTAACATCTAAGTTGAAGAGTCAGAGTCAGCAGCAGCAGCAGTCCACCTTCACTACACTGCTCTCGGCCCTGCTTTCACTGTTTGTTCCTTTTGGGGCAGCCAGCACAGTCATGACTACTGGAGGGGTCAGTGTTCCTATTACATCTTCTCAGTTCTCTCCAGTTTCATCGTACTCTATGTCGCTACTTTTTGCTTCAGCTGAGCCGAGAATGTCAGTACCGGCATTAGAGTCAAGGACAGCAGTTGGTAGTTCTCCTCTTGCTCTGAGGGTTCTATCTTTTGAGGCTACTACTGCTGAGTCAGCGTTGTCAGAGCCACCGCCAGAGGCTTCACAGTCAGAGCATGCAGCCACCACAGCCGAACAGCCTAGAGCTTCAGATGCGGATATCTGATTGAGACCAGATATTCTCTAGAGGAGACAGCTCAGGCCCTTGCTAGTGCAGATCAGCCAGTCTTAGTTGAGGGCAAGGAGCTATCCTCGACATCTTCCTCTATCCTGAGTGCCTTTGACGATGTTGAGCAGCCAGGAGGAGACCAGTCAGCAGCAGCAGCAGCTTAGCCAGCAGAGGAGCAGCCTTCGACTGTCACTGCACCCAGCTCTTCGGCTGCACAGGATTAGATTCTCTATAGGAGTTGGGTGAGAGACATGAGGTGTACCATTTCGAGAGCTAGCTGTCTAGGGGGAGGCCGTGGATGGGTAGATAGGGCTTTTGGATCTTATTTGGTGGATTTCATTGGCTCTTCGTGATATTTTGATGAGCTTGTGTTTCTTTCAACTCTTTTAACTCATTGCAATGCACTTGGTTTTGGGACTAACCCCGTGGCTTCTGTGTGTATGGCTCCTAATGCTTAATCTGCTTTGCAGGTTCCGTTGTGCATGTGCGCTCCCGTCTCATTCTCTATCGTGCACTATTCTTTGTCGAACCTGTGTTCTCCCTCTCTTTTTGCTTCTTTGGTGCCATCTTTTTGGATGATTAGATGACAAGGGAGGAGAGAGATCTACCAAACAGGGAGAACCGGAGGAGAGCGACGCTTCCTACCCACGACAAAGGAGGGGAACTCTTGCAAAAATGTTTTGAGGAGTCATCTAGGTAAGAGGGTAAGTGTTCTTTTGAGATGTCTTTTATTTTCTATCTTCTTTCATCTCGTTTGTACTGTTTGTGAGTACTATGGTTGTCATCAATGACCAAAAAGGGGAAGATTGTAAGCTTCATGACCTTTGAAGTCCTCTAAAAGGTATGAATTGATTTTAGTGATTGAGTGGACACCATAGGTAACGGTTGTGTTGTAGGTATCACCCCTCTAATTTAACATCAATATGGTGGGCTTACTCGGTGGATGACAAGAACGAACCCTAGAAGAGGAGTTGCCGGTACTATTAAGGGGGGTAAAGTCATTTGTCTCCTGTCATACAAGTGTTAGAGGGTGTGAATGCTCTTTAGATCCTCAGAAAGCACTAAAGATGGCAAAGGAAGCGAAGTCGAAGACCGGAGCTCAAGAACCAGCTGAAGACTCAGTCACCAGATAGTCCGGTGAGGTCATCGGACTGTCCGGTGAGCCCTGAAGGAGCTAGTCCAGAGGGAGGTCCTCTTCAGAGTCGACGTGGAGCAATCACCGGACAGTCTATCAGTGCAATGATCGGACAGTCTAGTGAGCCAGAAGCTGAAGTCCAGAGAAGATGTCTCTGGGAGTCCAAAAGTGAAAGTCACCGGACAGTCCGGTGAAAGTATGCACCGGACAGTCCGGTGTCCTATGGAGTGACTCCAGATAGGGTGTTTTCTTGGCCGAGGAGGAAGAAGGGTCACTGGACAGTCCGGTGGTCCGATCACCGGACAGTCCAATGATTGAATAAAGCAGTCAGCTTTACGACATCACATCCCAACGGTTGTTTCTGGGCTCGGAGCCTATTTAAACCGTGGAGGGGACGTTTTCCAGTGTGCCCTTGATCTGAATTGCTGGAGCCAAGTAGTGAGAGCCCAAAGGACACTACCAAGAGAGCACATTGCAAGATTGGAGATCTTTGGTGCTAGTAGGAGAGTGATAGGGAGCATCCATCCACTTCCAGAGCTTGTAGGGCTTGAGACGAGTGATGTTTGCCTATTACTCTTGGTGTGGGCAGCCTAGACCGGCTAGGAGTCGTTGCTCGAGCTTCCGAGGAGATTGTGTAAGATGACGCTAAGTTTGTACGCAGTTCCGGGTCCTCCGCTCGAAAGGGACACCAAGAAGAGCGCCCGAGCCTTGGAGGCATGCTCTAGCGCTTGGGTATTGTGTGCGACAGCCAGGCCGCCGATGGCTTTACTCTGGGAGTGAAGCGTACCCTTGTGAGCATCGTTCCGAGAACGACGGGAGGGACCGAGACTCCGACGGGAGTGGTCCAATGGATTACGGGAAGGCGCCTACCTTCGGAGACCCAGGAAAAAATCACTGAGCATTCTCTATCTCACTCTCTTTACTTACCGCATTTACATACCGAGTAGTGTGATAGGTTATTCTTTGATTCCTCTTGGTGGCTATCATGCTAGTGCTTCCCTTGTTGTTATTCATTTATCACTAGCATTGTTAGGGGC
This sequence comes from Zoysia matrella, assembly GCA_001602295.1. NCBI lineage: Eukaryota > Viridiplantae > Streptophyta > Magnoliopsida > Poales > Poaceae > Zoysia > Zoysia matrella. The sequence continues at coordinate 47,125 of BCLG01002495.1, read as the reverse complement.
CTTGACCTACTGGACTTGTTTAAGTTTGCCTCCGTTGTGATCAAGTCTTGTAGTTTTAGTTCGTAGAGAAATTAGTACTATAAGTTCACCGATTCAACCCCCCCCCATTCTCAGTGTCCTTGATCCTTACACCTACATATAATGTGCCGATGCACCACACATATAGCCATGCTAGTTCATATTTTTCGTTTAATTGTTTCTCAAGTGCCATATGATACTTTGCATATTGCTAGAGTGGAGGTTACATCTACGAATTCGGCTCCATACTCGAGTTCTCATGATCATAATTTGGCTCCTTACATTGTTGAACATTGTAGTCGAATAAATGAAAATTTAACAAGCTTTCACATACCTCCACGTGATACACTTACATAAGCCTCGTTCAGTAATTCAGCTATAGATTCATGTAATAATCATAGCCAGATTAATGAAAATTCGGCATTGAGTCCTATATGGATCCAAGAATTAGCTTCAAAAATCAGTGAGAGAATGGGTGAGATTTTTGCAAAGAATTCCACCGCCTGGATCAAAAGCCATTTAGATATTGTTTCTGAATTATTGGCTACAAGTGAAATCAAGGAAATAAACACGACTACGCATGAGGATATCAAATGTAAAATGGTGGCTGTGTTTGATTTTCCTAAAGAAGTCATATGTTTGTCAACTAATTATTCCGTAACAGAACAAGGTTCAGTTAATAAAGGGCATCAACAGGAGCATGGAGAAAAAGACAAAAAGAAGACAAAGGTGCTGCCATACCACAGTTTGGTGATTTCCAGCAGCTATGAAAAAATGGGGACTGCCGGTTTCATGAATCGGTATTTCCGCTCTTCACAGATCCATATCAAGGTTCCACGCCTCTCCAATATATTTGATAAGGTACGCTTTATGAATACTTTACCTAATTCTCAATCAGATCATGAGTTTTCAATTGATACATCTGTTAGCACTGTCATGGTAAATGATTCTAAGAGATTGACTGAGGAGGGTAATTTACTTGTTAGCAACAAAGAGTTTTCACATAATATCGGTCCATGCATTATAAAAATAAGAAAGGCTGATAACAACAATGTTTTAGCATTCAAAGTTTCAACCTCATCATTGCTGAAGTTGTTAACCAAATGGTTTACTTGCGCCATTCGGGTTTTAAAAGAACAAAGTCAAGATTAACCAATATTACAAAAACCGATGCTAGTGTGGTAACAAATTCTAAAGCATCCGGAAATGGAAACACAAGTACACGTATGGCCGAATAGATAGATGAGAAATCTGAATCATTTGTTTGCTCAGTCCTAAAACCGTATCCTCAAAAGAATCGGCTAAAAAAATGAAGTACACTTTTGATTTGACTTTGTGTGATGATCTATTTGATAACTTGCTTGAGAACAATTTTATTAAGCTCATGGATCAAAAAGTTATATCATCACTACAGGATATAGGGAAGCGAGCATATTGCAAATGGCATAATTCTTTTGATCATAGTACTAAGAATTACAATATGTTCCATCAAAAAGTCCAATCGGCCATTGATGGAGGACGATTTAGTTTTGGAGAAACATATAAAGATGACCAGTTGGCTCCAATTTGTCTTGATTGCAAGGAATTATCTAATCGGTCACGGGCCGATTCATCTAAAAGCAGCGGGTTGATTCTTGGTAAAAATAATTTAAAACCCTCCGACGACGAGAATGTAGTTGCCGATGAGATTCATGATGATATTGGTAAAGGAAATGATTTTATAAAGGTTGTTGAAGATCCATCGTGCCCTGGAGGGCAACAAAAGGTTTTTAAGCTTGCTCATGACCGATTAACTTTAAATCGGCCAAACCTAGCAAAGCTGAAAAATTGGAAAGTCCGGTTTAACAAATCGGGACTTTCGGTTTTCATAGAGTTGATGAAATTAGTAAAAATCCAAGAATCAATTTAAAAAAGATAGAAGGAGGTAAATTTCATGACAAACATGAGGGTAGAAAGTTAAAGCTTACATTTGAAGAGTTTTTGGCTAAATATGTAAAAGAGATGGGAGGAGTGCTTCTAAGCTTAAGTACCCCAAGCCATCAAGAATGCCTCAACAATACAAACATGAGGATTCGAATCGGCAAAGGAAGAAACTTTATTCAGAGGCTCCACATCTTCCTTTTATGCCGATTATAACAATGCCATATGGATCGCCCACTATAGGTTTTCATTCTTATTCATCATGGGAGTGGTGTGGTTCATGGATGCAACCTCAATTCTATCGAAGGCAAAATATAAATACAAGAAGGCAAACCACTGGAAGACAACAATACACGAGAGACCATTTCGATAAGAAGAATCGGTCAATAGATCAAGAAAAGAGGAAGGTGTTCGACAAGGCTATCGTGTCAAAAAAGATGGCCGTAAGGATAAAAGTTTAGATCTGAATTTAAGCGAAGGAAAGCCGATTCATGCTTTAAAAGCTTTGACTATTAATGGCAAAAAATGAAGCAACCAAGTGTTGATATTCTTGATGCCAAATCTGAACCAAAGAAGTTGGAGGTGTCCAAGAGCAAATTAGAATTGCCAACTCCCAAGACAAAAACAAAACCGAGAGGTCCACTCGGTTTCTCAAATTGGCAAATGAAGGAATTGCAAAAACTTAGTATGGAAGAGTTGAAAAAGAAGGGCATGGTATGGATTCGGAAAGAGAATTTACAAGAATGTGACAATCATGGGGATCAAGTGATTGGTGCAAAGAAGATAGTGAAAAAAAGAAGGGCTAAAAAACAATTAAGGTATGTGCCCGATCATCAAGATTATTGGTCATTTCTTCATCCTGATTCATTGTCTATGTCACCAATGCGTATGACTTGGAGCCATCTCCATATGTTTGCTCTCATCCTTCTTGGTCTTATTTTAATCCTTGGGAGTACAAATATTGCTCATGCCATGAAGGGTTATGTTCAAATATTGCTCATGACATTTGTATTACTTCTTGGAGTCTATTTCGATCATATAAGTTATATGAAGGATCGATCATAGTGCTCACATTGATGTATGCCTATATGCTAAATTTTATATCATGAACTTGGTGTTGTTAAGCATTTAAGCACATAATGATTGTAGCTATGTATTTGGCATGATGAGCATCCAGTTGCAATGCTGATGAAACTTAATTTTTAGTTGTCAAATGACTGATACTCAAAATTGCCAATGTCAAAATTCTGAAAAAACCAGAAGTTCCGCTTTGGCAAACAGGAAGTTCCGGTTTTGATCGAGAAAGTGATAATTCGGCTATTTTGGTTCTAAAGTTGGTTAGAGCCGAATCAAAGTGCTTGAGAGTTTTTTTAGTAATTGCCCATGTGATTCTAGCCCAATATTTCAAAAGAAGTTTAAAATTTGGCACGTAGGCATTTTTATGAACTATTAAGTTCTATTGCCGAACTTTGAATAATTTGATGAGAGTGCTTAAATGCAAAACAGCATGGTTTTGACATGGGTAGAAGAGCATGAGACTTCGACACTCGGGGGCAAAAGGCACTAAGCGAGATGAAAGATAATATTGATAATCCATGAAAGTCCATGTGTCCAAACTTTCATTTCAGATATCTGGTCTTGAATCGCCTGAAGGACCGATACTTTAACTTAATAATGTTGCATCCAAAGAACCAATGATGTTGGGTTCTCACTCTCAAAAATTTTGGTCTTTGCAAGAAGTAGTGATTCGGCTTTTGGTGTTTTGGAACTTCATGAAGCCGAACCCATTGACTTGAGGGTGATTCATGGAAACTCTTACACTACAAAGACACTACAAAGTGAATTGTTGCCGACCATCAAGTATGCGGTGACGTACCTAATTCCATTCGGCTAAAGGTATGAATACCATCTTCTAAATTAGTATAGCCAATGGTTTGTTTGGGTAAACTATCACTCTTGGATAATTTTGGGTCCAAAGAATGTTTTTTGGTATATAAACTTCACCAAAAAATAGGAGGCATATGTTGAAACTCAAAATTGACATCCAGGCGAAACCGTAAGTTCCGGTTTGCCAAATCGGAAGTTCCAGTTTGAGCAGCCTCACCATGACAAAAATGGCCAAGTCCAAGTCCACAACGGAGTGTCCGGCGAGTCACCGGAGTATCCGGCCAGCCTTCTCTGGAGCTGAACCTTCGGCGACCAGAATGTCCGGGCATTTGCCAGAGGGTCTAAAACCAGAAGTTTTGGTTTTGGCAGGCTCACCGGGAGCAAAATTTTCTACATCAATGCTAACTCTGATTATATCACAAGTTTGGTGTTTAGACATATTATCAGGTTGCAAATGGGAATTTTGACCAACTTTCATAGAAGAAACAAAGAAGTGATTAGAAATGGAATAATATGGATTCAAATACCTGGTTTGAAGGTTCCAAGATGTAGCCCTCGTCAAGACGATGGAAATGGATATAAGGATGACCTAATTTGGAGCCCGATCGAGGAAGTTACGGAGTTTTCAAAATGCACACAGCTGCAAAACTGGAAGTTCCGATTTTGGATTGCGGAAGTTCCGGTTTTGCCTTTTTTTCGAAAATGTGTTTCAAATTTGATTTCTTGCCGATTCGTTGGAGTTTCCGGCTATCCGAGGGGGATAAGTTCACCCCCCTCTATATAAAGAGAGGGTCACTGCCAATTGAAAAAAACAATCACATCTCCAATCATACCTTTACATTTTTACCTCTCAAACTCTAATTCTCTTTTCCAACCTCCATGGGTCTCCACGACCAGAGATAACGTCCTAGGGCCTTCTGGCCGACCTAGGGTACGTCCGGCGACGCTCACACCCACATAAGGTTCCTCTCGGGTGAGATTCGACGGCCTTTGTTAGTTTGCTCGTAAACTAGTCGTTAGTCATCACGAAAGCGAATTGTTTACCCCTTTGCAGGTTTGCCTGAAAACCTAGCCGCTGTTCACAGCGAAATCGTGATACATACCCCTTTCCCAAACCTATCATGGAAAACCGGAAGTTTCGTGTAACAGCCCAAGCCCAAATACGGCTCATGCCCACGCACATGCTGTGTGGGCCACACCTGCACAGCAACCCGCTTACGCTTTCTTCCTCGCTTCGCATAAAAGTGTTAACTCGGGTTACTATGCTTTGGATCCTTGGCTATTTAAGTTGGTCCATCTCTCTTTGAACTAGCAAGGTGGGACTAATCTCTTGGTTTTTCTCCACCACAAGCCATAGGAGTTGGGCCTTTACTCATGGGCCTCATAGTCCGATTTTGGCAGATTTTTCGATGAGGTCCGTTGTGACCCGCACGACCTAGTGCTCTCTATGCGTTGACCCAATCCGAGCGTCAACAATAACAAAAAAATATCCTCGGACATCGAGTGATGTTACAATTTTAAAAAGAGAAACTTTTGTTCATACATCTTCTGAACCTATGTCTAGTTGTGATGAACAGTCTTTGGAGGAGGAGCTTTCTACTGTACCTCTTATTGTATCTAACATTTTGCAGAAAATTGATATTAAACAAGAAGATGAAAGTGATACATACATGGATAAAGAAGAGATACACAATGTTCCATGCATAACCCAAAATGAGACTGATCATAACACGCCAAAAAGTATTGCTGAAAATGAGAAGAAACTTATTAAAGATCAATCTACAAAAGGTGACAATATTTTTGTTGTGCTGAAATTTCTTGTCTATCCTACTTTTGTAAAGCAACCGCTAGTATCACCTTTTATCCATTTATCTTTGTCAATGTTTGATTTTCCCACTAGTTCTTGTGATAAGGAAAGGTTGTGTGTCGATATTTCTATTCTTCCTATGCAACAAGAAGCGAATGAATTCAATACTCCTAATTTTTATCCATTGACTAGTATTGAAATTAAACATTTCACACACATTACATGTGAAAATGATGAGCTGAAATTACTGTCTTCTCCAAACACTGTGGGTTATATTGAATATGATTCTTTTTGTGACTTTGCTATAGTAGAGAGGATGATATTTTTAAAACCTGAATTGCCTTTGTTAACTAGAACTAATTTTTATGTTATAGGCAATTATAATTCTAGAGGTGTGTTTATGGTGCATAGAGTTTATATTTGCTCAAATTTGAAATTCTCTTGCATGATGAATATAAATGACAAACTAGATGATGGAAATACAAAATATCATGCCATATTATGTTTATCTAGTTTTTCTAAGGCAACACACTTTATAGCTTCTCATAAGAATGATAATGATGCTGATCATGTGGATTATTTCAAAAATATATTTTGGAAAAAAGTTTATCTTGCTGATTTTTATGATAAAAATACTACATATAATGTTTTAGTGTGCAAAGATGCCATGTTTGCATCTCGTGATCTTTCTAGCTATTTGTGCGCTCCTGTTACTAACCATTTGTAGAAGTATCATGATACTTAACAGAGCAAGCCGAGGATGGCATTCCATCAAGAAGGGGAGAATGATGAGATTATAAGGATCTTTGAGCCATCAAGTGATTGCATTCAAATACCCTGGCCTCCACTTTTTCATGCAGGTTGCAGTGCATGGTGGAGTCGAGGTCCCAACAATGAACTTGAGTCGAGGACAACTCCAAAACAAGAAGGGGAGGATGATGAGGACATCTCTCCATTAAATACACATAAGACTCCTCAAACTTGTATTGATGAAACTCACGCACGACAGTTGAGATTATAGGTGAGCTCGTTTCTAAACACATGTCTTCCTTCCTTTGAGAATAGAATGCTACCTAATGACTTTATCATGATTACGAACATTGGAGAGGCTCAAGGGAAGCATGAAGAAGGACTTGGAGATGCTCAAAATCAGCATCGCACGTTCGACCCCGGATAAGATCCAAACAACTCGGGTTTGAGTCTGACGCGGACTCCAGGAGCAGCCTGCACTAAAACAAATGCCCTAGTCTCATACAAGCTCTATTTTGGATGGTCTAGATATGAATGTAAAGCTAAGGAGATAAGCTTTCCAACGGATCTAATCCCATATGAAAATACTTCTTAGATCATCGGGAATCGTCGAAACAAAACAACGTCCAGAATCTGTTAGGGTGCTGCGACACTATCTTTTGGTCTTTGGGCCGTGTATCTTTTCTAGTCCCACTAGTATTAGGGTTTGCCCCTAAGGTCGTCCTAAACTCTATATAATCACTAGACACTGTCATTAGGGTTAGGTTTTGATTAGTTTTCATCTGTTATAAACAGTTTCGTCGTTTGACGGTTTGTTGGTCTTTCAACTTTGTGATTTAATTCAGATTTCGCAATTGAGTTGCGTTCTTCCTTGTTCTTGCTTGTGTTCTTCGATTTGTAGGCTGGGATTAGCCTTCTTGGCGAGGTCAATCATGTGTGCACGGTTGATAACTAGAGAAGAAGTGGTGTTGCGATTGCGGGGTTCGAATCGTTTTGATTTGAGGCTGGATCGATTGTGTGTTACATCTCCACCAATTCGAAAGTTATCACGACCTGACGAAAGATCGGGAACCACGTACACATTAGTTAATAGAGCTTTTAAAAGAATATGTAGATTGTTTCGCATGGTCTTACAATGAAATGTCGGGATTAAGCCGTGAACTTGTAGAACATCAGCTTCGCATCAAATCTGGTTTTAGACCTTTTAAACAACCGATGAGAAGGCTCAATCCAGACATGCATGATCAGATTAAAGAAGAGGTAAACGGATTACTTGACGTGAATTTTATAAGACCTTGCAGGTATGCGGAGTGGATATTTAACATCGTACCGTCGAAAAGAAAAACATGGGTAAGATAAGAGTTTGCATTGCCTTTAGAAATTTGAATAGGGTCACCCCCAAAGATGAGTATCCCATGCCTATAGCCGACATGCTGATTAATGAAACTTCGGGCCACAAAGTGATTAGTTTTTGTGATGGAAATGCAGGTTATAATCAAATTTTAATGGCCAAAGATGATATGTCTAAAACTGCATTTAGATGTCCTGATTTTATCGGTTTATTTGAATGGGTGGTTATGACTTTTGGGTTGAAAAATGTGGGTGTCACTTATCAAAGGGCTATGAATTTCATCTTTCATGATTTGCTTGGTGTCATCATGGAAGTTTATATTGATAATGCGGTGATTAAATCAGGCGCTTTAGATCCACACTTGGCCGAATTGCGTCTTGCTTTAGAGCATATGCGCCGATTGGGTCTGAAATTGAATCCTCTCAAATGTGCTTTTGGTGTATCGGTGGGAAAGTTATTAGGTTTCATTATTCAAGAGAATGGTATAGAAATAGATACTAAGAAAATAGAAGCCATACAAAAAGTGCAAGCACCGACATGCAAAAAAGATGTGCAAAAATTCTTAGCTAAAGTAAATTACTTGAGAAGATTTATATTCAACTTATCGGGAAATATTGATGCATTCACTCCTATCCTTCAGTTGAAAAACGAGACCGAATTCACTTGAGGGGCAAAAGAGCAAGAAGCCTTTGAAAGGATATAAAGATACTTGTCATCACCTCCGGTTCTTGGGGTGCCAAGGAGAGGAGTTCCTTTTTGCCTATATGTGGCAGCCGAGGACGATGTGATTGGGGTTGTTTTGACGCAATAAACCGAAGGAAGAGAGTATGTGATCACTATGTGAGCCAACAGTTGGCAGATACGGAGACAAGGTACACTCCTATCGAGAAACTCTGTTTTTCCTTGTTATCTAGTACTTGTGTAGTTGCTTATCAAACCGATGTTATTAGACACATGTTGCAACGACCAATTTCTAGTGGTAGGCCTGGAAAGTGGGCATATGCTTTGATTGAGTATGATTTGGCTTATGAATCATTGAAATCCATGAAGGGTCAAATTGTTGCTAATTTCATTGTTGAACATCGGATTGATTTAAAGCACAATTTGGACGTGGGCTATATAATATTCATCCCTTGGAAGTTGTATTTTGATGGTTTGATTTGCAAAGAGGGTCAAAGTATTGGTGTGGTACTGATTTCTCCTCATAATGCACATTTTGAGTTTTCAAACACATTAGAATATAATTGCACCAATAATCTAGCCAAATACGAAGCATTGTTGTTCGACTTAGAGATGTTAGAATCCATGGGGGTGAAACATGTAGAAGCTTTCGGCGATTCATTGTTAATAGTGCAACAAGTTGCCGAAAATTTTTAATGTTTAGATGGATCTTTGAATGCCATTTTAGATAAGTGTCTAGATGTGGTCAAAAGGATGGATGAATTTCACATATACCATGTTCCTAGGCTAGAAAATAGTAGAGCTAATGATTTAGCACAATAAGCATCAGGTTACAATGTTAGCAAAAGGAAATTCTCTATCATTAAGAAACCGATGTATGAGGTGCTAGAACTGGAAAATTTGGCTATTAGCAAGACAAAATGACACTGTCGAATCATTAGATTGGAGATCTCCCATAATTTTATACATTCGCGATCCCACACAAAGGGTAGAACGAAAAGTTTAGTACATGACTTTCAAATACACTTTGATTGACGGTCATTTGTATTGCCGAACACAAGATGATCTGCTTTTGAAGTGTCTAGGTGACGAAGAAGCCAAAGTGGCTATGGGGGAGGTTCATGAAGGTATTTGTGATACGCACCAATCGGCTCCTAAAATGAAGTGGCTATTGAGAAGAGCTGGATTCTACTGGCCTACTATGATTGCTGATTGTTACTGTTACTACAAAGGGTGTATAGAGTGTCAAAGATTCAGGAATATTCAATTTGCACCTGCTGCCATGATGAATCCTATCATCAAACCTTGGCCATTCCGAGGTAGGGGATTAGATTTTGTTGGGCAAATACATCCTTTATCTTCAAAGGGACACCGCTTCGTGTTAGTAGCAACGGATTATTTCACCAAGTGGACCGAAGTGGTGGCCCTAAATAACATGACGGATAAAGATGTAATTGAGTTCATTACTAACCATATTATCCATAGATTTGGTATACCGCAAACTTTGACCACAGATCAAGGAACCTCTTTTACATTGGGCCATGTTCGTGAATTTGCCAAATCCTATGGGATTAAGCTGCTCAATTCTTCTCCATATTACGCTCAGGCCAATGGTCAGGCCGAGTCTAGCAATAAAACATTGATCAAACTTATTAAGAAAAAGATAGAAGATCACCCCAAGAGGTGGCATGAAGTCTTATCAAAAGCTTTATGGGCTCATCGGATATCTAGGCATGGAGCAACTAAGGTAACACCCTATGAGCTTGTGTGTGGGCAAGGAGCCGTTTTACCCGTTGAGGTAAATCAAGTATCTCTAAGATTAGCTAAACAGAATGACTTACCCACCGATCAGTATGGTGCATTGATGTTTGATAATATTGATGAAGTGACCGATAAGCGATTAAATGCCTTAAAAGAAATTGAGAAAGACAAGGCAAAAGTTGCTAGGGCCTACAATAAGAAAGTGAAAGTCAAAACTTTTCAAGTGGGCGAATTAGTTTGGAAAACAATTCTGCCCATTGGTTTAAGGAGCAACAAGTTCAGGAAGTGGTCTCCTAGTTAGGAAGGACCATATAAAATAACGAGAGTCATAACCGGAAATGCCTACATGATAGAAGACTTGCAAGGAGTATCATTGCCTAAAGCTCTAAATGGCGGGTACTTGAAGAAAAACCACCTGAGTGTATGGCAAAACGCTTAAAAGAGAATTAGCCGATATGATGAATATCGTTGCGAAAAACTCGTAATATGGCCGATGAGTCCGCCCTTAGATATATTTGGGTGCTTAGAATGCTTTGTGGTACAAGGGCTTCACCAAAAAGCAGGGGGCACGTGTTGACACCCAAAAATTGGTGCTGCCGAAGTATCCAGCACAATGCCAGAGTCTCCAGCAAGCCCTCTCGGGTTTGGGCCTTTTCACCCACCGGACATCCGGTGTATTGCCGGATCCTCCGGCAAGCCTTCTCAGGTTGGGGCTCCGAGCCCACCAGAATGTCCGGTCTGTCGCCATACTGTCCGACAAGCCGTCTCGGGTCCGATGATTTTTGCCCACCGAAGTGTCTGGCATGTCACCGGACTATCCGCCAAGCCCTCTTGGGTTTCGGAGTTTACACGATGGATTGTCCGGCGTTGTGCCGGAGTGTCCGGTGACCGGAGTATCCGGCAATGTGCCAGACTGTCCGGTGATGTCGGTTTCAGTTGTTATTTCTTTTTTAAATTGTAGGATTCGAAACCTTTCGGGATAAGACCACCCAACCTCTATAAAAAGAGGCCTCAGGCCGATTGAGGGGTATCCCAATTGACTCTACAGACTTGCCTTTACATTTTTTACCTTTTCAAACCCTAATCCCCTTACTCGACCCCAATTCCATTCTTCTCCCATCCCAGCGACGTGTGAAGGCGATCCGGCTAGCCTGACTGAGCCCGGATCAACCCGAAGAAGATCCTCCTTTGATGTGTACATAGTTCTCGATCTTCCGTCAGGTTATGGTAACTCTCGATTTTAGTGGAGATGCGATACACAATCGATCCGACCTCAAATCAACAAGATTCGAACCCCGCAATCGCAGCACCACTTCTCCTTAGGTTATCAACCGTGCACACACGATTGACCTCGCCAAGAAGGCAAATCACAACCTGCGAATCAAAGAACACAAGGAAGAACAATAAAGAATACAACTCAATTGCGAAATATTAATTAAATCACAAAGTTGAAAATCCAACAAATCGTCAAACGGCGAAATTGTTTGATAAAAGATGAAACTAATCAAAACCTGTCCCTAATGATGACGCCTACTGATTATATAAAGTTTAGCACGACCTTATGAGCAAATCCTAATACTAATGGGCCTAGAAAAGATACACGGCTCAAAGGCCAAAATATAGTGTCGCAGCACCCTAACAGATTCTGGATGTCATATTGTTTCGACGATTTCTGAAGATCTAGAAAGTATTTTCGTATGGGATTAGATCCGTTGGAAAGCTTATCTCCTTAGCTTTGAAGATCTAGAAAGTATTTTCGTATGGGATTAGATCCGTTGGAAAGCTTATCTCCTTAGCTTTCCATCCATAAATAGAGTGTAACATCCTAGATTTTTCAATTAATCGAAGTGCCAAATTATCCCGAAATTTATTCCGTGCGATTTCAAAATTTCCCATTTAATTTTTCAGGCGCCGAAATATTTTTGCCCGTGGACTTTATTGGCCTGGGATTAATTATTTTTGCTCCAATCCCTAAAATTAACCCCCTCCTATAAATACCCCCCTTCCTTCTTATCCCCTTCCCCAATCCCTATTTTCCTCCCCTCTTCCAAAAATTCCAGAGAGCAACCGTCGGTCCTGCGCTGCCTCCGATTTC
>BCLG01002495.1:1335-28733 GCA_001602295.1 Zoysia matrella | reverse complement strand
CCCTCCATTTCAAAATAAGTGTATTTATTCTACACCCAACAAAAATTACTGAAGAAAATAGAAATTACTGAAGGAAATTGAATAAAATTATTGAAGTACGATAAATTACTAAAATATTCAATACAAAATTGCTGAAGGAAACAAAAATTACTGAAGGAATTGGAGAAAAATTACTAAAGGAGAGGAAATTACTGAAGAAATACAAAAAATTTACTGAATGAAATGTAACAAAATTAGTGGAGGAGAGAAAATTAATTGATTAAATGAAACAAAATTACTGGAAAAAAAAATTACTGAAGAAAACAGATCCAAATTACTGAGGTGCAGGGTGTAGAATAGTCTGAAGAAAACAGAAATTACCGAAGGGAATTAAATTGAATTACTGCAGTCTGATAAATTACTAAAAGATTCAATTCAAAATTATTCAAGGAAACAAAAATTACTGAAGGAATTAGAATTAAATTACTGAAGGGGAGGAAATTACTAAAGAAATACAAAAAATTACTGAATGGAATTTAACAAAAATTAGTGTAGAGAAAATTAAGTATGTAATTTAAACAAAATTACTGAAAAAAAGAAAATTACTGATGAAAATATATCCAAATTACTGAGGTGTAGAATAACTGTTCTACACCCAGCGTGTAGAATAGCATTTGTGTGTGTGTGTGTGTGTGTGTGTGTGTGTCTGTGTGTGTATTACACAAAATTAAGTAAAAAGTGAATTATCTGGATGAAGAGCCTTTCCGTGGTCCATGTTGTGAGGCTGAAATCATCCTTTTATGTCTTTATGTAGGACCTCGTTGACACTACTTTGCTATATGAGCTCAGAAGTCCTTTATGTTGAAAAATGTAATTCCACATTATTTTCATGGATTGTCAACCTGCTCAATCATGTACACTTATTTAGTTTAAACAATATTAGCCCGTTGATATATTGTCATTCAACACATCCTGCTAGTGGCCTAGATACACCTTGGATCTGGCAGCTCCGCCTCTATCTCCTGCGACGGCCGCCATCTTGGATCGCCTGTCTAGACAAGTAGCTGCCTGTTTGCATCCACATTCATGTCTTCGAATACGTTAAATTGTAGCTTATTATCGGAGAACGAGGAGCTGGTTCATATGTATTGCAAAGGGACATCCAAGTTGGAGATGACGTGAACATCACATCAGCCATGGAGTCCACTGTTAACATCCAGTGTAGGATTTTCACATGTGATGTGAACAATTTGAGTACTCCCTCGATACTCAAAAGAGTGTTTAAAATTTGTCTACAAAAGAGTGTTATTCTCTTTTTCAATATAATACTCACATTTTCTCTCTCCTTTATTTTTCTCGATTCCATGTGTACTTTCCCTCTTTCATTAATTCTTGTACCTAAACTCCAAAAGGTCACTCTTTTCAGGACGGAGAGAATATTTTGCAAAAAGTATGTCATACTTGCACCTACCATACATATTGTACTTGGTATATCACCTTATAGTCTGGAAAACTTTTATTTTAAAAAGTGTGCTTTGATTGCTTAAAGCATCACAATGTTAAATATTTTATGCAGAACTATTTCCTTATCCATCTATATCCGACCACAACACTTCTAATGGATCAAGCCTAACAGACGAGGAAGCAATTGCATTTCTCACACACATTTGCTAATGTCAAAACTTGACACATGGACACAGAAGAAATAAAATGCTCTTCACAACATATGCTGTAGTTCTAGCTAGTAGCTATATGAATGAAGAAAGATATATATATAGGGACAGATATAGGTGCAATAAACCATCAACCCAAATAGATTAAAACTTCAAGCATATATAATTCATCATCATCACAGGTAACTCAATTTTGTATTCAAATGTTACAACAGTTGTCTTCCCATCCAAATTTCTTAACTATAGATACGGGGCATATATGAATCCTCAGAAAGCATAACTAGGATTACTTTCTCTTACAAATATATGACCAGCACTGCACATGACAGAACATACTACGAAGCTAGTCCCTCATGTTCTTTTTGTTAATGGCCTCCTGGAGCATATGATCAACAATACCAATTGTCAATGGTTTGACCACAAACACGTCGGCTCCAGCAGCCATGAATGCTTCCATACCATTAGGATCAGCGGACACCCCAACAATCTGCACTTCAGTAGCTCCGATGGCACGAATCTTTGCAACAGCCTTGTGGGAAAAAAAAGGGAAAGACTTATTAGTTGTTACTTTTTGGGATAGCTTTTAAAGAAACTTATTACATTAAGGTGCACAACATAAAATAGATGTTGGAATGAAATGAATTATTCAGATGGAGTACCTCAGGACCCGTCATTACAGGCATATCCTTGTCGCAGAAGACAATGTCAAATGTTTTTTCTTCAAGGAACAGGTTCACAGCTTCTTTCCCATTGTGAGCAACAGTGATCTCACACTTAAGTTTGCGCAGCATGGCCGAGAGAACCATGCGTTGAAGTTTCATATCCTCAACAACTAATGCTCTTGGAGCAGACTCTTGGTTCTTGAATGCCATGAGGAAACTGTAGATAAAAATAAAGAGCGTTAGTTTTGTCTGGTGCGACAATTACTCTTAAGATTTCTGCCATTTCCTTGTGAAAAAGATTAAGTACTAAACTACACTATTCTCGTAACGATGCACATAAAAACGTCCCTTAGTCTAAAAAAACAGGTGTCTCTTGAAAAATATTTGGCATGCGCTCCATGAACTCCACGTCTGAAAATAACATTTAGTTGCATGCTGTAACAATGCATATCTAACAAGATACAGATTAATCGTAAAATACAATAGCTTATCAGAGACCTTAATCTTCACCGCATAGAAAACCACGGATCAGCTTTCTCATGATATGACTCACGAGACCCAAAACAATCAACCGAAGCCTAGCTAAGATGATAACAATAATCCTGTAGATCTAAAAGCAACACGAAGGAACAACAGACTGCCGGAAGACATGCATGTAAGCGCTCTAATCCATCTAAACAAATTGTACGTAGTTCCCTAAATAAACTGATAGATTCATCATGCAGTAACAAACTAAACTGGAGAACGAAAACGGGAGAAAGAAAACGATGTGATCTTGGAAGTCTACACTTATGTGGGATCGATGACGCTGTTGTAGTCTCGCAAGGAGATGATGTTTTAGATTTCTTAGCGCAACTCTGATGTGTTGCCTATGTCCCGGCCATTTTATAGAGGGGGACGCCAGGATCATTTAAATTTTTCAATGCCAAATCTGAAAAGATCTGCTGAGTTTTCATACAACCATTGATTGGAGTTTGATACGGCCATTTAATTCATTATCTATCTGCATCAAAATCAAAGATCTCGCTGCTACATGAGTTGCGTGTGACATCATTAAAGATCTGCATTGTATCTGCAGCCGGCCGATGAGGAAGCCAATCCAGGCTTTCTGGACGTCATCAGAGCTGCCTTTTGGGACTTTGGTGGATGACCAGAAGACATCGTTGGGTTCAGATGGGGTTTCCAATTTTGCAAATGAACATTCATAGTGTACCTAAGTGAACGGGTTACCTCTAAAAGATGCCTATTCTTTCTTTCAGCTACACCATTTTGTGGCGGTGTATCAGGGCATGATGTTTGATGTAAAATTCCTTCACTTGAAAGGAAACACCCAAACTTCTTATTTACATATTCGGTCCCATTATATGTCCTGATAATTTGAACATGAGCATTGAATTGATTTTTTACACAGGCACAGAAGTTTTTAAAGCATTCAAGCACCTCACTTTTATGTTTCATAAGATATAGCCATGTCATGCGAGAGTATCAGTCAATAAAGGTGACAAAATATTTTGCTCCACTCAAAGAGGTGACAGGGGAGGTCCAAACATCAGAATGGACCAATACAAAGTGTGACAGGCTTCACAACCCCCTACTAACATATGATGTTCTAGTGTGTTTACCAAACTCACAAGCATCACACACCAACTTACGTCCGTCCACCTTAGACATTTCATCAGGGAATATCCTACTCATGACATCAAAAGATATATGTCCCAACCGACAGTGTAAAAGCATTACCTTAGCTTCTTCTTCACTTGCAAGACCTGAGACAACTAGACATACTACTTCATCGGTCTTGCTCCTATCAAGATACCGTAGTCCATTATGACGAACTACAGTCCCAAGTCTTCTTCCAGTCTTCCGTTCCTGAATTAAACAATTTTCACAATCAAGAGAGACCCGACAGTCCATTTGATCAATTAATGAGCTTAATGAGACCAAATTAACAGGGAAAGATGAAACATATAATACTGAGGATAATGTAATAGATGGAGTGCACTGCACTATGCCAACCCCTTTGATAGGTTGGGATGTTCCATCTGCAGTTTGAACCGTGTCTTTGACTATGGGTATGGTGCATACGAAGCAAATTCACTGGACGTGCCTGTGACATGTCTTGATGCACCCAAATCTGATATCCAACATGATGTATCATTTTGAATAGATGCTAATGCTTTATTTAATATACCTGAGTCAGAGTGAACAAGGTTGGCAACATTATCAACTGATGTTGTTGATGTCACTTGATCATCTGATATGGAAATCTTTTCATTCTTCCTGAACCTTCTTAACTCCTCTAACTCAGCAGCTGGGATTGTGACCAGATCAGATAAACTTTCCTCGCTCATAGCAAGATTAGCTTTATGGCCTCTTCCTCTACCACGATTTCAACTGCCCCTTGTTGCACCCCTAAAATTTCCTCTTCCTCTGCCACGATTTGGCTTGAATGTTTGAGAACAATCATGACTTATGTGACCCTTCTCACCACAGTTATAGCATATCCCCATTTCATTAGATTCTGTCACAACAAAAGCTGGACAGGATAGAGGTGGAACATTGCCTTTCATTACCTTCATTCTTCTCTCCTCTTGTGCCATGGCCACTAGGCTTCCTCTAGACTAGGGAGATCAGATTGATGGAATATAGCAATCCGTCTTCCCTCAAATTCTGGGTTCAAGCCCCTCAAGAATTGAAGCACCCTTTTCTTCTCTATCCATTTCTTCACCCATGACACACACTCAGGGTGTGGCAACTCAATAGGATCATAATAATCTAAATCAGCCCACAATTGTTTTAGCTCAGCAACATAATCCATCAAGCATACCTCCCCTTGCTTGAGACGATAAATTTTGTCATCTGTTTCAGCGAACAACATGACATTCCCTGTGCTAGAAAACATTTTTGATATAACTTCCCATATTCCATAAGCAGTAGCTATAGCGTCCACCGATCCAGCAATTGTTGGAGCCATCGAGTTTAACAACCAAGCAGCAACTAAGGAATTTGTAGCATCCCATGCTATCCATTCAACGCTCAACTTATCCTTAGGCTCTACTGTTTCTCCAGTGACAAGACCCTCAAGCTTCTTGGCCTTCAACAACAGCAATGCCCTCCTGGACCAAGCCAAATAATTTTTGATACCCTCCAATCTTTTGCATTGTGTCTGTATGTGTCACAATTGCCTTGCTCATAGATGAAGACTCAACTTTCTTTGCTGCAAGCAGCTCCACCAGTTTGCCAAGAATTTGCTCGATACCTTGATTTTCTGCCACTGTATCACAGGAACTTACCAAGATTTATTCCAATCCACAAGCACAGCAACACCTCACCACATCACAGAACAACGACAGGTCTAGCACATCACCACCACCAGCCGTTTCCGACCAAATCCAGCTTCCCTTTGGCGTCCTCCAGCAGGCAGAGCTTCCTCACGAACCAGCTGCTGCTGCACCCCACACTCATCGCACCTGGGCTGCCCGTCTTCGCTTCTCTTCACCACTGGCTGCAGCACCTGCGCCCTCTGCCCCCAGAGCCTGCACCGCCTTCCTGGCCGCCCTCTCCTGCAGAAGCTTGACGTCTCTCTCACGCCACTGCTCCGGCGTGAGCCCGTCACGACCTTGCTCTGTATACCGTGAAGAGTTGGGAAGCTTTTCTTGGAAGACACTGGAACCAGGGTTGCCTCCGATCCCCTTCTGCTCTTTCCTTTATCTTATTACAGTTTTACATTTTAGTCCTTACATTACTACATAATTACGCAATGTCCTAAAGGATACATATACATGTATTACAGACCAACAGTGTGCTTGGTAGCTAAAGCTATTCACCTATTGTAACCAAGGAGAAGTTGGTGACTGTTGATGGGAGTTTTAGTCACCAATGTAATCCATATTGGTCACTAAAAGCTGCAGCGACAGGGCTATGGCGACCACAATGCGACCAAGGTTTATAAGTTTCTAATTACTCCTAGCAACCAACATGTACTTTTTAGTAACCAAAGTCTTTGGTGGCTAGAAGTCACTTTTCTTGTAGTGACAGACTTTGCTTCTTATTTTCTCCGACCTGGATCACTCTTTTTTTCAATCATATAAATATACACTGAAAAATCCAGCTGACTCCTATGAGACTGCTAACTCCTAATCCTCAGTCAATGCATTCGTTAGAGCTGACCAAAGGACTCATTGGTTTGGACATAATTTCGTTGTCCTTGTGTTCTGTTTTCCCCAGAAGCACTATTATTAGCAGCAAAACCATATGTTCCTACCCAAAGTACTACCTCCATTCTAATCTATAAGCATTTCTAGTTTTAGTCGAAGTCAAATTCCAATATATAAGCATAAATAAGAGGCTCAGCGTGTCAAATTCCAATATATAAGCACAAATTTTAGTATTTTGCAGGAAGTATGACATACTTACACCCACCATACAAAGTATTGTACCTGGCGTGTCATTTATTCTGGCCTATTTGTATATACGAAACTCTAACTAAAACGTCAAATAGTAAAATTTCACCTTTTCTTTCCAATTGAACATATTTCCATACTTCCCTGAAACCTGACTCCAAAGCTTCGAGAAACATCTAAATCAACTAATGAACCAATATTGAAATTTATTATGTTACCTGCCAAATAGTTGCCAGATTCATCAGTACATAAGTCCAACTAATGTTTAAATTTGAAGTATTTTTGTCCTAGAGCCACAATAGTGAGTGCTGAAATTTTATCTAGTGCTAGTTTCTTCAGATAGATATGGGTATAATATTTTCTTCAAACTGCTTAATATTGAGGTTTCAGATAACAAATACCCACTTTGTCCAGCCACTAGCACATTCATTCCTAATGCAAGTGTCATGTACTGTTTTTCCTGTCCAGGCTAACTAACCAGGCATATTTTACTGTATTGGGTAATCAGTAAGTGGTATGCTAATCAAACAGGCTATACAATGCAAAATAATTAAAACAGATTTTTACAAAAGAAGTATCTTACCAAAGGTTGGATCAGCAACAAAAACTATAGTACGGTCATGACTTTCCAAAAATCTTTGATAGCCAATCCTGGAAAATATTGCCCAGCGATAAAACCAACCATACAATATAAGCTCAAGTGCATAAAGAAACGATCTTATAATACAAGAGCCCAAATTTTCACCAGGTGTATCGGGATAATTTTGTGCCAGAGCTCTTAATTTGTACCATGTATCCTTTTCGATGTCCTCTATCTCTTGGCGCAAACGATTTTCCTAAGAAAATTAACGAATCTACTACAATTAGTGTGCAACTAGCAAGATAAAGTGCACTCCAGGCAGAACACAAAGTGATCCAGGCAAGTAGTTCTCCTCATATGATTACAGGTGTTAAAATAAGAATGTATGCACTTCTGAAGGTATATGGATTAGGCATTCTAAAAGGTATGTACGTTAAGCAAACAGCTCATAAAGAGACAACAAAAGCACCATTTCAAGCACCTAATCAGACACTTGACACTTATATTTTCTTCTTCCTAGAAAATAAAATGTAGGCCACTCAGCATATATGAATCAGAAAAATTAATCAGATTAGAAACCCAGAGAGTGAAACTTGAATCAGGCTAATGGTTTAGGTCACAAATTATCATTTATAATATTTAATAATTAGATTACAAATAATTCGATTACAAAACTATGACATCTTTAACTACTTAGCTTGAACTAACTTCCCCTCGCCATCATTGCGCATGTAGGGAACAAGTGATGAATAACTGAGTCTTGCTTCAAAGATATTTATCATTTCTGTATTTGCAAAAATAAAGCACCTCATCAAACTGGTTGTATTCTTCATCATCTATGATATTATCAACCCCGATGATCATTTGTCTTCCAGGGATAACAATGTGCTTCTTCTCATGTTCGGGCTCAAGTACATAAAATACTTGTGCGACATGTTGTGGGAGTATCCATGGGTCATCTTTGTGACATTTGTTGTTTAGAGACACAAGGGTGAAGCCCATTTCATCCACCTCTACACCTTGTGGGTGCTTGACCCATTGGCACTTAAATACAGGGATTTGTAAACTTGTTCCATAGTTGAGTTCTCAAATTTCATCAATGTATCCATAATATGTGTTCTTGTTCCCCACACTGTCTTCGGCATCTACTCTCACACCACTATTTTGGTGCTAGCTCTTGCCGTGCTTCGCCTTGGTATAAAATGTGAACTCATTGATATCATATGCCTGTCATGATGTAGCTAACATTAAGGGACCATCGGCCAATAAATGCATCTTTTTTCATCTTTTGTTGTACCAATCGGAAGGTTTTGGTTCTTCAACCATGACGTGAAACATCTTTTGTTCTCTTTCAAGATCCAATCCTCTGTGGAATGTTATTTTTTTCACAAAGCTATTGCAAGTGTTGTTGGATGTATGGCACTGCAATATGTAACTAATAAAGGATGCTATAATGTGCATCTCGAACTCTTACAAAACTCTGATCGTTAAATGTTTTCTTTCCTTTTGTTCCTTTCTCTAGGAGCCTCCCCTCGTGCCGTGACACCGGCACACCTATTGGTTTTCTATCTTTCATGTAATCATTGTAGCACTCAAAAACCTCCTCAGTTGAGTAACCCTCTATCATGGAACCCTCAGGGTGAGCACGATTGCGTACGTAGCACTTCATAATAGACATATAACGCTCATACAGATACATGTGATGCAGATAAACAGGGTCGAGGACAAAAATTTGATCTGCTATGTGAATCATATAGTGCTCCATCATATAAAAAAAAGATAGTGGGAAGCACATCTCGAGTTGGCACATAGTCTCTCTCATCTGTTTACGTGTCTTCTCAAACTCAGCAATGTCGATTACCATCTTGGATATAGCATTAAAGAAGTGGCACATTCGTATGACGGCCATCTTTATGTATGTTTGTTTGACAACTCTAATGGCAATAGCGAGTAATAGGGTGAGCATGGTATGACAGTCATGAGTGTTGTACCCACTCATCTTCAGCTTAGACATTGAAACGAGATTATTTACATTCAATGAAAAACCTGTGAGGACTCTAACACCATGTAGACACTTGCATATTGATTTTTTCTCCTCAAGTGTGACGGTAAAGCTAGCCGGTGGAAGGTAATATTTTCCATTTGGTCTTATCTGAGGATGAATTTCTGGCCTTATTCTTATTTTTTCTAGGTCCCTACTTGCTCTAAGTTCATCCTTTGTCTTGTCTGGGATATCAAATAAGGTATCAATCGTGCTTTCAAAAACACCCTTTGCAACATGCATAGTATCTATGGTATGGCCAATCTCCAACTCTTTTCAGTACGATAAATATTGATAAAATATTGATTTTTTAAATAGAACATCTCTTGGAGCCTTATTATTTTTCTTCGTTTTTTCCTTTCACTGCCTTATCGAAGACAATATGGATATTTCTGACCAATTCAAACACAAATTTACCATCACGATTGATCGGTGCCAAATCTTTCTCCCCTATACCGTCAAATTGATCCTTCATTGCACGATATTTGTGCTTTTTTGGTAAGAATCGTTAGTGCCGCATGTACACCATCTTACATGAGAAAGGAAGGTATATTGATGATGTTTGGTCCAGACATACTACACATCCTGTCTTCCTTTTAACTTGTCCAGTTAGTGTCAAGCGTGCGGGATTGTCATTGATGGTAACAAAAATCATGGCATACAGTGTGAAGCTCTCTTGTTTGTAACCATCCAAAACACGAACCCCATCTTCTCATAATTTTTCATATCCTCAATTAAAGGTTCTAAAAAGATATCTATATCAATGCCAGCTTGTTTAGGACCAGAAATAAGGATAGCTAACATAAGATACTTTCTCTTATGACACAACCATGAAGGTATGCTGTATAGGTTTAAAATCACTGGTCAAGTACTATGTGGGTTTGTCATCTCACCAAAGGGATTCATTCCATCTGTACTTAAGACTGGCCTTAAGCTTTTTGGATCTCTAGCAAATTCAGGATGGTTAACGTCAAAGGTTTTCCATTGTTGAGCATCCGCCGGGTGCCGAAGCTTCCTGTCCTTTTTGCGCCCATCAGAGGCCGCATGCCAGATCATGATTTTAGCATCTATAGAGTTAGAGAATAGTCGCTTCAATCGATCTATTACTAGCAGGTACCACATCACAAGTGTTGGAATTTTTTTTCATCGACCTCTTGGTCATCCAGACCACTACTAATGCTTTTCTTCATCTTCCTCCCTTTTTTTTGTTTTTTGCTGATCCACAGAACCTAAATCGTCACTTTGATCATTCCTTTTGTACCGACTGGCATTGCACATTTGATATCTTATGTCGTTTGCGCACTCTTTGTGGTACAATATGCAGTGGTTCGGACAAGAGTGTAATTTTTGTATGCCCAGTGTCAATGGTAACAACAATTTCTTTGCAAGGTACGTGCTAGTTGGCAAATTGTTTGATTTTGGTAATAGTTTGTCTAAGAGCTCTAGAAATTCATTGAAGCTAGTGTCTGGCCACCCATTCTTGGCCTTTAGTGTGAGAAGATCAAGCATCATTTGCAATATCATGCATTTCTTATCACACCCATTTGATTCAGTGTATAGAAGGTCTTTCGAAGCCTTCTTCAAAATCTGTAAGTTATCTAAGCCTCTTATTTTGTTCTCCAGTATTTTCTCATGCCCAATGTGGCGCAATAGTTCCTCGGCATCGAAGCCTTCATATTGTGACTTTCATGAACCACATCAGAATCATCGTGTTTCTTTCTTTCTTCTGTTCTGTGTTCTTTCCTTCTGACCTTGCATTTTTGTTGTTGCCTTCACATTTTACCCTCTTTTTGTTGTATCAAATCCCAACTTCTTGTTCTCCACTGCTTTGTGTCTCTCCATGTTTGGTACACATTGAGTAGTTCTCAATGAAACCATTTTTCAACAAGTGGTCACGGATTATTTCGGGCGTGTCAAACAATATAATATTCTTGCACTTCTTACATGGACACCATAATCTATTTGTTATCATATATACATTTCTGGTTTTAGCGGCTTCGACAAATGAAGTGACATTTTTGAAATATAAATAGATTTCTGCCAGCGCCATTGTAGATCCAAGATCTATCCTCCACCTTCACAAATCACTAGTAGAAAAAGAAATAAAGGGAGAAAAATTACTATATGGAGGATAAAAAACTAGATATACAATTAATTTTTTACTCTCTTCCCTGCCCCCACCCCCACATAGTGTAGGTCTTATTATATATGTAAACTAGAGATCTAGCTGATTAACTATGTAGTAATATTCTTAGAAAAAACAATATAAAGCAAAGAGGTCAATAAAATTAGTTGAGATCTACAAAATCCCGCCCAAAATACACACATGTACATGCTAGGTTTACTTCAAACTCCTCTCATGATATCTTGCCCTAAACCTACAGTAAAACCACATCATAAGACCATAAAACTTCCAAAGATGACACGAATTTACCTCCTATAGCAATATCTTTCGATTAAAAACGGAATCAAAACCGTCCCCCCATGTATTCCAAATTTCATAGCTGCCTTACGGACATACTGTCCGAAACATAATCGAACAGAGTGCCCTGACGGGAGGAAGGGGACGAGTATTTATACACGAACTAACAATGTCAGACATATTGAGATCATCGTAAACGACACAATACATGCAATTGTAGTGTCGTCTGACCTACAACACCAAAAACCGACACTGCTAATAATAGCTTCGGTTATGCTTGACGTCAGCATGACCGAAACTGATATTTTCATTATCAGTCTCGGTTTTTGTTAGATCATGTTTGCCCGACACTATTGTGTTTCTTTCTAGTTTCGAATGTGGATAAAGTAAACAAATACCGACACTGGTGTCGTGTTCTATAGTATCGGTTGCATGTGATGTCTTCAGGGACTAACGCTATTGAATAATGCTAGCAATTAGTGTTGTTTTGTAGGATGATGTCACTTGCGTCTGACACTGTTACTGTCACAACAGAGTTAAGTCGTAACATCGAGGGCCATCAGGACTTGTTAGTGTCGGCTCTTACATTGGGCCGACATTGTTATAATTTTTTGTGTGACACCCTAGGCTGGTTTTGTAGCAGTGTTTGGCTTTTCACTTTCCAATGTCCAAATCAATTTGCATGGAGCTAGACGGGGTGTGCAGGGCAGCTAGAGGGTTTCTCTTGAAGTTTTGAGCGCGGGGGAAGGGGCAAAAGAAATCCCTATTCGTATGGGAATCTCTGCAGTGACCATTCTTAGGTGAAAACCAATGATCATGAGGTTGTCCTCTACAACTTTTTAATTAAAAAATAAAAAAAATTTCAAAAAAGTGAAAATGAAACTTAGTTATTTTATAACCTAAGAGGTTCAACAGATAACCTTAATGTACCTATTTACACCCCTAACTATACATCTGCTCGAATCTGCTCTTCCACTATTTGGCTTGCTAACCCAACTCAATTGGGCTTGTCACCACAACATCTCCGCCCCAATCCAGCCCTGGTGCCCTCCATAACTGTGGCAGACGGTGTAGCATCACCTCATCGATCCGCCTGCACTACCCTCCCACCGAGGGGCTCAGGCATTCCACCATTCTTCTATGTCCGGTGGGAGGAGAGAAACTCCTACATACAAATCTACACACCCTAATCGCCGGTGAGCTCCCTGTCATTGTCAAGGTTAAACTGTGCATACGACGTATCACACTAATGCTAATTACTCCCTCTGTCCTAGAATAAACGTCTTTCTAAACTTTTAGACATTAACATTTAATAATTCATCTTATTCAAAAAATTATGAAAATGATATTTATTTTGTGATATGTTTTATTATTAGAAATACTTTAAGCATGTCTTTTTTGTTTTTATATTTTTTGTAAATTTTTAAATAAGATGAATGATCAAACATTGATTTCTAAAAATAAAAAACATCACTTTTTTTTTGGACAGAGGAAATATTGTCCAAACCCCAATTAATATATTGTTACTCCATTAGTTATGCATGACAAGCTAATTCAAACAAAAGGTGGTATTCTAGGAAATAAAAATCAAATCTACCACCTTCAATGATCAAGCAGCTTTTGGCTGGTCTTGTGCTCCCTTAGGATGAAATATGATCATATTTAAAATACAGAAAACCACATAGTAGAATATACACCGACTATAGAGAATTATGTTTGGAAATTTTTAATAATTCTAGTTTCACATAATGGAGTTGTTATTAATTTGTACATATTTATTCGATGCACTTCATCCTGTGCTCTCAGGGTTGCGGCAGCTGCAGAACCGCGCCAAACCAGGTACGTTCGCACGGGTAAGCGGAGCAGAAGGTCTGCAGCGCCGTCATCAGCAGCATTATGAGGGATGCGAGCAGCGTCAGGATCTTCCACGATCTGAACACGTACTTCTTCAGAAGCTTCTGCGCCCGCACCCTCGCCGTCCTGTTCCGGTGATCGTTCACCGCCCGTATCACGGCGTCCAGCCTCCGCACCTTGCTCAGCCGCGTCGCCCGGCACATCCCGTTCCACATCTCCGCCGCCTCCTTGTTGCTCTTCATCTGGTTGACCACGACGCCGCTCTGCTTCAGGACCTTCACGTCCTTGGCTGTGTCAATGATGCCGTTCATCAGCTCCGTGTACCGCGCGAGCACCAGCGGCCCGCGCACCGCGACGGCCTCGTACGCCACCAGGTTGCGCAGGATCACCTCCGTGTTTTCGTCCAGCGTGATGACGGGTAGGCTCAGCGTCAGCGTCGCAGGGTCGAAGGAAATCCCGGCTATGCCTTCTGGCGCCGGCGCGAACCGGACGCCGCACCCGACCAGCTGCGTCACCGACGGGACCTTGATCTCCTGCGCCAGCGGCGAATTGGCGATGCTGCCAAGGTTCATGCCCTTGAGCCGCTCTTGAACAACCTTGGACGCCATGAATTTGCTGACGAGAGGCACCATGCCCCTGAGCACCGGCACCTTGCGCGTGATCTGCCCTACCGCGCTCATCGGCCGGGAGATGAGATTTTCCTTGATGAAGTTGAGGCTGGACACCTGCAGGCATGCCTTCTTTACCTTGTCGTAGTCCTGGAACTGCTGCTTCTCTAGTTCGTCGAGGGAGGGCTCCTCCGCGTTATCCGTATGGTCCGGTGGACCCTGCTTGTCGATGGAGTCCAAGTTGAAGGCATCGGCGTCGGGGACGAGGAAAAGGTAGAGAAGCTCGAGCACGTGCGCAGGCGCGACCATGTCGCCGATGACTTGGTCGGAGCTGATCTTGATGGGGGACACATCTTTGATGAAGCGGTCAAAGACGTTGCGGACAGTGTCGAATGCTCCCTGCTCCGTGCGTGTGCAGAGCTCGAGGGTCTCGATGAAGAGGAAGAGAGGGATCTGGTTCTCGAGCATCATGGCGTCGCGCACCACGGCGTTGATCCAGTTGGCCGCCGAGGACATCATGTCCGTCGTCTCGTCGTGGCGGTACCTCTCAAGGAAGTCGAGCAAGAAGCACGTATCTATGGCTATCATCCATGCCAGCGTCACGTCATTTATCTCCAGGTACCTTTGATACATGCATTTCTCTAATATTATTAATTTTGAAGCATGAAAGAATACAACTTGTAAAAAGTATATTTTATGAAAATAGTATCCTACATCTGGAAATATTTATGGCTAGAGGGACAAATGGCAAAGCAAGGAGCACCTGTGATATGTTGCTCGTATCTCGTTAACGCAGTTATCGCGGAAGCGCTCGACGAGGAATTCAATCTTGTGGTCGCCGGCGAAGAACTTCTCCACGCGCTTGGCGGCGGCGAGCTTGTAGCGCTCCATGTCCCTGAGCTCCGGGCGGCACTGATGGTACGGCCCCAGCGCGAAGTGATGTGGAGCGTACGCCTCGGGCTTGGTGTCGCGCAGGGCACGCGGGACGTCGAACACCTTGGCTGCCGCGCCCAGCTCCTCCGCCGTCTCCCGGTTGAGGCTGTCATGCACCCGGCGGACCCAGCGCCCCTCGTCGTCGAACTGCATCTTGCCCTTCGCTCGCTGCCGCAGCCTGCACGATAGTACTTCTGCTAAGCCCTAGCTCAGGTAAACCTTTAGATGGAGCTGCTTTGTATAGCTGCTTCTAACAAACTGCATGCGGCCGTAGATATATAACGGTAATGGGAACTGTGTCCTGACTCCTGAGTTCCAAAATGTTACGGAAATTGTGTGACACCTCCAGTCTGTTAGAAGTTTGTAGTAGTTGTGGTTTGAGCCTTTCAAATTCAGAAGTGAAGTGAAGTTGTATCGCGTGGCCATTCGTCGTCCAGTTCAATGTGAAACAAACATAGCTTTCTCTTACTGAGTGACTATGGTTATGCCATTCGTTATGGACGAATGAATGAGAACAATAGCCTCCGTGAATCACGTTTAAGGTGAATACAAATGAGGTTATGAGCATATGCACAAAACGTCCCAATTCGTTTTGGCACCTTTTGGCCCATGGATAAATCTCGACCACATTCCAATCAAAGGTTCCGGTTATCGATTTTACCGTGGGCCGGTTTGGCCAGTTTTTCGCGAAAAACACAAAAACCGATAGAAACCGTTACAAACGCAAAAATCAAGAGTTGAAACAAAAACCACTCAGTTTTTCTGAATTACTGATCGGTTTTTCCAGTTTTGAATTTTTAAATTTGAAACCAAATCGGTTTGACCTGTTTTTCACCAGTTTATTGACCAATTTTACTGTTGTTTGGATTTTTAATATTTTCTATTTATTGAATTTTTAAAAAAATTTAAACCAAAAATCGATCGTCTAGTGAAACCAGACCGATTTCACCGAAAACTATGAAAACCGGATCGGTTTTTTTCGATTTTGAAAACCCTAAAACGTGTACTGATCAGGATGTCCCTGTTTCTATACGGGAGTAGAGGGCTGCATAAAAGGTTCTATTCTTGCTTGTGTTTTGGCGAGGACCATAAGATTCTATTCCACTGCATTCGCAACCACGGAGATAGATCCCATGCAGTCAGGACCGTTCCCACTACACACATGGACATGGTCGTGGATGCGTGGTGGATCTGTGCGCTTTCAGCGTAGAAATATATTCAGTCTTGGCCATTGCATTTGGAGTCCACGTTTTGTACGTGGGTGAGTTGGAAGCGTAGAGATAATAACGATTTGAACAGGCTAATCAACGAGTTTCGTTCCTTTCTTGAATATGGTAAATTCTCATCAGTAGAAACATTTTTACTGATGCGAATTTACACGGTATTTATGAGAAGACAATACTCAATTGTGTCACGAATATATATGGGGTATCCATTTGATACCGGTGTGTTGAAGTTCGTGGTGGTCTGCGTGAAAGCCTACTTACACTACAAGAAAAATATTTTTTAGTCATCAAAGTATTTTGTTACTATATATGTAAAATTATTCACTATAACTATTTTGCCACTAAAATCTATGATCGCATTTTGGTCACTAAAACCTTATCACTATATGTATATAATAACTAATAATTGAATATGTTAGTCACTTAAAACTATATAGTAACTAGAAAACTCTTGGTAACTAAATGCATTTATCAACTAATGAGCATATATCTTGGTTACTAAAAATGTATGTTAACAATAAAAACCAAATCTTAGTCACTATTTGTCCATTTTTAGTGACCAAATTTTTTGGTCACTAGAACTTGGTGACTAAAGATCCATTTTCTTGTAGTGCTAATGGCATAAGATCATCCTACCATGTGAGCATCAAATACTGCAGAACATTGTTTGTAGTTTGTCATACAAGGCTATAGTGTCTTGGTTGCTTGGGGGCCGCAACCGATGTGGCACCATGAGGACTCTTTCGTTTTTAGGGGAATGGGAGTGGGATCGGAAGGGAATAATTCCATTACTTTCTAAGTGTGGGTTAATCTCTCTCATTTCACTCTAATCCTCTTCCATGCCCCCTCTAAGTGAACAGGGCCTGAGGGCTGATATGAGATGTATCCCCGTTCTGTTTTCAAGATGTCATATCGTACTCCCATCCATTTTTAAATAGTTGTCACTAGTTGGTGCAAAATCATAATAATTAATGATAACCTTTTAAAAATGGATGGAGTATCCAGGTTACTCGCAAAAAAAATGTAGTTACTAGACAGGGGCCTTCCGGTAGCAGGCCACTATTCCTGTAGCAAGCATCAGTCTTCTCTCGGTCAAACAGAAAACTAGGGTTTAAGATATGAACCATAACACAACGTAACACTAAGGGTTTCTTGCCTTACCATTTCACTGCAAGTTTCTCTTTACTACAGACATACTATTATAGTTTCCACAATTATTATTTCTCTTTTTCTTTGCAAGGAGGAAAAAAATTAGTACTCAGTAACATAATGTACTATTAGGCAGTCACCCAATACTATAATGATAATATTCTTCTTACTATCGAAGCAAGAAATAAATGTCGTCCTATTATAGGATGAAACTTTAGTTGGATATAAAGTACTAGGTCAGATACATTATTATTTTCTTCCTTCCTCTGATGCTAAAAATAAAGTAGGTCGACACATTGACATTAAAGTAGGTAGATATGCATCTGATGCTAAAAATAAAGTAGGTTCATAAACTGACATTAATAATTTTCTGCCTTCCTCTGCTTCCATTTCTATAAGCTATCTCACTACTATTTAAGGACTTAGCAATCCCCATATAGCTGATTAGGGCCTAGCACAACCTTGGAATCCTGAAACAAAATCATTATAACTTTCACCAAAGATACCACAATCGCTGCAAATCCAACAGCCATGAAGATCTGCGGCTTCCTCCTGCTTATGTCTATGGTCGTTTATGCCGTCGCCTCACCCTCCGAGAGCAGAGTAGAGGATGCCAATTCCCCAAGCATCCAAGATCTTGGTACTTGGGCAGTCGATCACCACAACAGGAAGGCGAATGACAGTCTTGTGTTCCAAAAGGTGGTGAGTTCCCAGGTGTGAAACAGTTCCCAGGGGTTTTACCATTACCTTGTTGTAAGTGCAGCGGACCGCCGTGTCCACAGTAGTCACAACTATGAAGCAACGGTCTTAATTGTCGACTATGTTGACAAAACGGTGATTAACCTTCTCTCCTTCAATGACACCAATGTGCAAAATCATGTCCAAGCTGGCCCACGGGGTCGTGTTATCATGTAAAGTATTACATATGTTCTGAATTCAATAAAAGAATTGATGATGCGTTGTTTAGTGTTATACTGTAAGGGAAATTAGGAAAGTTCAAAATGTCACTGCAACATCTCTATGGGCTTGTCAGAAGATCCAACAACTTTGTGGTTTGTCTACCATAGCTCTTGTGTGATGTCAACTGAGCCCAATAAATTTTACTGCATAATATATTGCGTTATTGATTTAGGCGCGGGATTTTCTATAAAATTTTTGTGTGATTCCTATAAAATATCTGCATTCCGAAATCGGCCTAACATATAATGACCCAAGATTTGCATATTTCCATTCAAAATTCTGAGACATCAAAAACCTTTTAATCAAAAACCTAGCCTAATCAATCTTTCTTCCACATCATGACTCGTGGATCAAATTTGTAGTTTTGATAAATGAAATATCTGATTTGATCATTTCTATTAATTCTCGGAGCTATACATGTGCTCGTAGCAAAGTTGTAGCAAGTGAATCTGTGGTGAATAAATTTGATTTGGCCATTGTACTCAATGAATGGCCAAAAAGTATACTTAAACAATCTTGATATTTGTCACCTCCATCCCGAAATAATTGTTCATTAGGGTTCCGTGCGATCTCACTTTGATCATTAATTTATATAGATTCGACTAACTTTATTAACATGAGCCTTGTACTTTTATATTCATCGTAAGAAATATTTTCATAATATATATTTTATATATATTAAAATTTAATTATATTTATAGAAATCATTGGTAAAAGTGACTAAACCCAGATGGACACTTATTCTGGGACGGAGTAATTAACTATGTGCAGTGGTTCTAGTTAGTTGGGGAGGACACAAAAAATTTTAGGTGTGCTGGAGTTGCTAGTGTAGACTATGTTCAACAAACAAAAATACAATATACATATGCAGTAATTGGTTACTGTCTATCACAAAATAATAATCAGTTACTGCAATTCAGCTTTGATTTGCTCGGAAAATTTACTTTCGGACAGGCATATTTTCAATGGACTTTGGGCCACAGGAACAGCCCACAACCAATATATAAAGCCCAAGAAGTGGATAATACCAATTTGTCTATTCTGCACCCAAGCCTCTAGTTATAGTCATCTTCCTCTTCTTGAGGTCATCAGTGGCATCACCAGCCCAGTGTGGAAGAACAGGCAGATGAAATGATTGAAAGCAGGGGTATAGCGAATGTCCTACCTTGCCTTACCCATGGTCTTATACTGTGAGCTTGTCCATTGGTTCTAGTTGTGAACCTGGACAGATACACAACTATTTGTAGCAGTTCTAATTGTGCACCAGTACAGGTTGCTTATTATCAGTACGGTTCCAGACCTGGCAGCAATAGCCCCTATTATCAGTGTCAAGATTTTTGTAACAATTCAAAAACGTTCAAGTAGCAGTTATGAACTGTTACAAATAGTTTTTTCTGCAGTAATTTGTGGTCACAATGTATCACACTGTTTGTGGATGACATCCAACACGGAAATTGGTTCCAACTTGGCAAGAGAAGTATTCCATTTGCATCTACACCGACACATTGGCGATTGTTTTGTTTGGAGTCGAAGTGGAATAGTCTAGATCATCCCTAATTTCTGTGATGGGGCAGCCATTGTTTGGTGGGATGGGTGGGACGAGACAGATCTTTTGTTTGGTAGGAGGGATGAGACAACCCCAAACTTTATTTGGTCGGAGGGATGAGTGAGGGATGATGACACCAACTCTATCATGCTGTCTCTATGCTCACCCCACACCTAGCCCACTCTCGCGCCACCCAGCTGCTCCCCTCGTGCTGCCTCACACCCGCCTGCTCTCGCACCACTCGACTGCAGCCCAGCACTCGTCTGCTCTAGTGCCACCTCGCGCTCACCTGCCGCTTTGCTCACCCAGTGTTACGAAACGACGAGCTCTTCCCTTCAATTTTGTGGAATAAGTTCTTCCCATATCTATACGTAATATCTCTTTGAAATAAACATACTCTCTTTGTCTCAAAATAAGTGACATTTTTAACTTTTAAAAATCAATATTTGGCCATTTGTCTTATTAAAAAAAATAAGAAAAATATAAAAATAAATAAGTCGCACTTCAAGTATTTATAATAATAATATATTTTATAATAAAATAAATAATATTTTCATAAATTTTTTGAATAAATCTAATGGTTGAACATTGGTGTCTAAAAATCTAAAAAGACACTTTGGAATGGAGGGAGTACAAAACAGAGGCTGCCTCATCCCTTCCCACCTACCTCATCCCTTGAAACAAACACACCCTTGATTTTTTACCACTTATAATCATTCACGTACAAAAATAGCGAGTCGATTAGGGTTAAATTCATTGGGGTACAATCGGCTAGCAACAAGCTCGAGCGGCGCCTGGGGACCAGATGCAATGAGCAAATCTGTACTTACGCCTACTTATGACGGCCCTGATTATTTGAGCTGACGACAAAAACTTTGATGACATCCAAAAGATTTTAGGAACATTTTTATCACAATTTTTTGGTTGTTTAACAAATTAGATAATGGTTGCCGACTGGCAGGCTTAGCTTCCATGCTTGCTCATCCCGCAGCTGCTAACTACTATAGCTCGCTTGGGCAGGGCAAGTATCGTCTGACACATGAGCCAGGGCAGTCCGAGTTATAATTATAGTAGCAAAGACTACATTAATTGTCTCAGATTAGCGAGGTGAACTGGAAAATGGACACTCAAACTCAATCACCTCACCATGTTTAGGTCGGGGATTTGTTTGGTGGATGGGGTCATGGGGTAAATGCAAAATGAGTATGAAGGGGAGTATGTCCATCTCTTCGCCATTCTTAATTTTTTTTATTCGACGTCACACACACACACACACACACATATATATATATATATATATATATGTTATGTAGGATTACGAGTTTAGTGGCCATATCACTACTAGAATCCAGAATATTCGTGACAGTGCAACCTTTTCCTGAGAGAAAGATGGAAATCATCAAGGAAAACTAAATTTTCTTGACTGTGGCTTCAAACTGCCATGAGCAAATTTGAGATTACTAGGCGGTGATAAACTGTCAAGGAAAGAAGTATTAACCTGGCAGTCTGAACCCGCCAGTCAAGTACGTATTAACTTGGCAGTGGGAGTCATAAAAAAATTAGTATATATTATTACAGTGGTATTGAGCCATAACAAAAACATACTCCCTCCGTCCCAAATTATAAATCATTCTGAACTCTTCAAGTTTTTCTAAATTATATGTCATTCTCACTTCTCGAGACACTTTTTTCTCTTCTCAATACATCTCACTCTATCTCTCTTCTCCTCGGTTTTAGAACATCTCACCTTTTTTACTTTTCTTAATTTCCGTGCCCAGCTCCAAAACAACTTACTAAACGGGACGGAGGGAGTATAAACTTGTTGTTTTTCAAACCATGTTTGGATGCAAATTATTTTTAGAGTTTTGTAGAAAACTTCAGTTTTAGAAAGTTAGAAGGTGCTTGGATCTAGCAAATTTACAGTTTTAAGAACTGTAGTATAGGTAAAAGTACAACTATTTTGTAGTTTAAAAAACTTCAATCCTAGCTTCTTTTTCCTAAACCACGATTTTGCTTGACTCTGACTTCTCAAAACATAGTTCTTGATACCTTGGAAAAGTTGTGAGGATAAACTGAGCCAAAAAAATAGTTTATGCGGTTATTTGGACTTTGACTTGGCTATACCTAAGAGTAGTAATTTGGACTTTATCATTTCCACAATTATTATTTCTCTTTTCTTTGCAAGGAGGATAAAATTATTACTCTGTAATGTAAGAAATTACTAGGCAGTCAATCAATACTGTAATGATATACTTCTTACTATTGAAGCAAGAAATAAATCTTGTCCTATTATAGAATAAAACTTTAGTTGGATATTCATCTGATGCTAAAAATAAAGTAGGTCAATACACTGATGTTAATTATTTTCTGCCTTCATCTGCTTCCATTTCTATAAGCTATCTCGCTACTATTTAAGGAGTGGTAGCAATCCCCACAGATAATTAGGCCCTAGCACAAGCTTGGAAACCTGAAACCAAATCATTATAACTTTCTCCAAGAAACACCAATTGCCACAAATCCAGCAGCCATGAAGACTTGCGGCTTCCTCCTTCTTATGTCTATGGTCGTTTATGCCGTTGCCGCACCCTCCGAGAGCAGGTGGAGTCAAGCAGAGGATGTCAATTCCTCAAGCATCCAAAATCTTGGTCACTGGGCAGTCGATCACCACAACAGGAAGGTGAATGACAATCTTGTGTTCCAAAAGGTGGTGAGTGCCCAGGGACGAAACAGTTCCCAGGGGTTTTACCATGACCTTGTTCTCAGTGCAGCGGACCGCCGTGTCCACAGTAGTCACAACTACAAAGCATCGCTGTTAATCGTCGACTATGTTGACAGAACAGTGATTAACCTTCTCTCCTTCAATGTGACCAATGTGCAAAATCATGTCCCAGCTGTCCGACAGGGTCGTATTATGTAATCATATTAAATATTGTAGATTTTTGGAATTTAATAAAGGAATTGATGATACATTTTTCCGTATTATACTCTTAGGGAAATTGGGAGACTACAAAATGTCACTGCAACAAGTCTGTGGGCTTGTCCAAAGATCCAGCAACTTCATGTTTTGTCTAGCATAGCTCTTGTGTGATGTCAAATGAGTCCAAGACGTTTTTACTACGTACTATATTGCATCTGTGATGTATAGACTACAGTGTGGGATCCCCCCCCCCCCCCGGGTAATCCTGCCTTTTTCCTCTAAAATTGAACTGATTTCTATTAAATTTCTGTATCTGAAATTTCTTCATTCCAAGATGGCCTAACACTTTCTAAATATGTTGTAGCTGCCACATATAACAACCCAAGATTTGTATCTCAATTTTTTCCATCCAAAATTCTGTAACTTCAAAAACATTTTAATAAAAAAAAAATCACAATCAATCTTCTTTTGCAGCTGTCATAGTAATCAGCATTAAAATTTGAAAATTCTTTCACATCATGACACGTGGATAAAATCTGTAATTTTGATAAATGAAAACTCTGATTTAATCATTTATATTAATTCTTGGAGTAATATATTCATAGCAAAGCCCCAGGAAGTGAATCCGTAATGAATAAATTTCGATTTGGCCCTCGTACTCAATGAGTGGTAAATTGCGGCCACTAATCTTGGTTGACCATGCTGACCCAAAGCCCCAGCCAGCAAGTCCCTAGGCCTTTTAACTTAGTTTTCAGTGTTCTATCTGTTTAAGTTGAAGCTTCAGGTTATCCTTTACATGAGCTACAACATATCAAACATGAGTATAGGATCAGTTCATCTCAGTAAGTTGGAAGTTCAAATACATATATCCATGCCATTGTGTAAGGCACAAGCCACACAATAGCTATCTTTCGGGGCAGTTTCCCTCCAAACTTTTCGATTTACCACTCATCTGCGCTCGTGGAAATAGAATAAAATCCCCGAGTGAGCTATGGCCACACACAGGGAAACAACTTATTCCCTGAGTGAACCAATGATACACAGGAAACTACGATCTTCCCTATGTGTTTTTTGCAATCTCTCAGGGATTTTTATGAACACTCGGGGATATTCCATTTTCTGGTAGTGATATGGGGTCTAGCCTAACAAATAAGTTAAAGTAAATTTCAACAAACCACAGGTATTGTATCAATATTATTAAAAAACGAAAGGTGTGATCTGCAGTTTCAAAAAAATACAAATTTGCTAAAGTGAATTTAATAAACATTGCAGCGAATATGTATTTTTGTGATAGTTGGACGTAAAATCTGTAATTTTCTGAAATTATGGCTTAAATATGAAGTTTCTGAAAATATGGCTGTTTTGTGATAATACTGGTGAAATACCTGTAGTTTTGTGAAATTTACTCAATAAATTAAGACGTACAGCATGGAAGTCCTCGCATATTTTTAATGTTAATTTTTTTTGCCGGTGTTAAATTTGCCATGGGCAAACCTATCTGGGGCGACATGGGACAAAGTTATGGGTCAAGAAAGTTCACAATATTTACCTGGCTATATATTAGGGAACATAGCTGAATATTTGAGTAGGAAATGATATGATCACATGATTATGGCAGAATATTCACAAAAATATTTAATAAGGGGCTGATTAAATTTGATTTTACATTATTGGCAAAACTATTATGGGCACTGTTGTCTCAGGTACATGTGTAAATATATGTTTTGAAGGAGAGATGGCTTGAAGGTGCTATAACACTCTTGAGATGCTCTGATTATTTTTAAATATGTGTGTGTGTTCTAATTTTACTAACTATACTAACAAAAAAAGGTGTAGCATCTATAGGGGCAATAAAGCAATCAAACAAAATAGATTAATAACTCAAAGCATGAAAATCATCATACAAAACTCAATTTATCTTGAAAGGTTACAACAAGTCCAAATTTCTTAAACTATAGAGATAGGGGGTGCATATAATGCCCAGAAACCATAAGCTCAGTTTTTTCTTATACTACCTCCGTCCCTAAATTCTCGTCACTTTTAGCTTTTACATTTCATGTTTGACTTTCCGTCTTTTTAAAAAAATTGTAAAAATATCATTTATTTTTTTGTGATTAGTTTTATCATAAGAGATGTTTTAGACATGACTAATTTGTTTTTATATTTGTGAATTTTTTTGGATAAGACGAAAAGTAAAAACGGTGTTTAAAAGTAAAAAATCTTAAGAATTTAGGGACGGAGGTAATAACTAAAATCCGCCCTGTCTGTGACAGCAGATTGTAAGCTAACCCTCATGTTCTTCTTATTAATGGCCTCCTGGAGCATAAAATCAATAATACCAAGCCTCACTGGTTTAGGCACGAAAACATCAGCTCCCGCGCCGATGAATGCCTCCAAGCCATAAGAATCGGCTGACACCCCAACAATCCTCACCTCAGTAGCTCCCAAGCCACGAATTTGGGCAACGGCCTTGCAAATGAAAAAGGAAGAGCATTAAATTATTTATTAATTTGGATATGTGAATGAACAATATAGAGTATACAAAAAAATTAATAAAACTCATATATGGAATACTACCTTTGTCCCAATGGAAGTTCATTTCTAACTGCAACTTCGACCAATGATTTCTTAAAATCTAATTAATTTTATTAATATATAAATTATATATTATGAAAATATTTTCCATGGTGAATCTAGAAATGAAAAATATTATATTGATAAATTTAGTCTATAAAAATCATTAGTCAAAGTCGCAATCAATAAATCCTAGAAATAATATTCTATTGGAATGGAGGGACTAAATTATTTACATCAATCTGCACAGAAAACATGATCATCAAAATTAATTAAAATTCTTTAGTACCGAAATACCTCAGGACTCATCATTATATATCTTTGTCACAGAAAACGATGTCAAATGTTTTCCCTTCAAGGAACAGGCCCACTGCTTCTTTCACATTGTTAGCAACAGTAATCTCACACTTAAGTTTGCGCAGCATTGTCAAGAGAATTATGCAGTCAAGTTTCATATCCTCAATAACTAATGCCCTTGGAGCAGACCCTTGATTCTTGAATGCCATGAGGAAGCTGTAAATAAAATAAAAGGAGTTAATTCTGTCTGGTGCACCAGATACTTCTAAGGATCATCAATTTCGTTTTCAAATAATTAAGTAAACTGTAATATTATCTATTTTAATGTGCATAAACAAATGTCTCTTGAAAAATATTTGACGTGTTCCTTGAACTCCACTCTGATAATTACTTTTAACTGCTGATCAATGTATAAAATATGATACAATTGTAGGAGACCTTTATCTTCACATAGAAATGCACAAATCAGCTAACTCAGGGAATGTCACAACAAAAAACATTTTCATGATATGCGTTTGAGATCTAAAAGTATCAATCTAAGCTGACTATGATCACTATACCAATTCCACCCTTTCCCGACCACCATCTGTGGGAAAAAGTCCGTTTTTGCCGACACATAATTTGACTGGAAATGTGTAAATAAACACCATCTAATTATCTGTCGGTAATACTCATAAGTAGCAACAAATTAACTGTCGGCGTAGCCTATCCAACGGGTTATGTGTCGGCTTTCTTTTTTGCCCACCCACAAACTGTCGGCATAGGGGTGCTTTAGGCGGGAAAAAAAGGCGGGGACCCAAAATTTTTTACCTTGGACTGTCATAACCTAGGCTCAATCCCACTGCCTCCCACGCGCCCAATCCAGCCTGCCTCCTGCTTGCGCCGCACCCGCCCCAATCCCACCAGCCACCGCGACGTCGCCCCTGCCGGCCAGTCCTGCCCGGCGACGAGGACGAGTTCACTGCCCGGCGACGAGTTCCCTGCCCACAGCCTGAAGCCCGCTCCTGCTGCTAACGTAGTGGTGACTGCTCCTGCCCCCACCACACGTTGCCCCAGCGAGCTCCATAGGTGCCACAGCGAGTCCCTATCCCGTTGGCTGCCCCAGCCACCATGCCTTCCCCAGGGAGACTCTGCCTCAAGTGCTGCCCTCAACGAGCCCCCCTCCTGCTCCCAGCAAGCCCCAACCACCTCTAGTCCTCACTGCACGCCCCAGTAAGCAGCATCCAGCGAACCCTAGTTTGTCCCCTCCACATCCTCATCTCTCCTTCCCTGCCATCTTTCTCACTGTGCTCGCCCCTGAAGCTGCAGATGTGGTACGAACACCCAGCTGCCTCCCTCCTGCTCTACACTGCAGACCTATGTTTTCCTGCTCTCCTCTGGTTAGTAAGATAAGTTTTCCTTTGTTATTTGATCCTATTTGTTGCACATGATTTTAATTGATTGATTGGTATTGTGTGCACTTGGTTATTGTAGAGAATCGATTTGAAAGATACAAGATTTGGGCTTCTGAAACAGTGGTGTTTAGAAAATCTGCAAGTAAGATTTTTATTGTCCTCCTTTGTAATTTTGTCATT
>BCLG01002494.1:50069-73818 GCA_001602295.1 Zoysia matrella | reverse complement strand
GGGGGGGGGGGGGGGGGGGGGGGGGGGGGGGGGGGGGCTTGCCCCCCGCGGTCCGGTACATATACCCGTATTAGGGTTTCACCTTGAAAACCATCTTGTAACCGCCATAAGGCGTTGTAACAAACTCTTGAGAATAGTGAGGAGATCTTTGCTGGCTGGCGCCCGTGGTTTTTCCCTTTCGCATTGGAGGGGTTTTCCACGTTAAAATCTTGTGTCTTCGCTGTGATTGATCGAGTCTACTTCATCGTTTATTCGTCGCCATTCACAACAAGTGGCATCAGAGCTCTAGTTGCAGATTAGGGTTCCATGGTGACGTCGATCAAGTTCGATCTACCGCTGCTGGATTACAAGACGAGGTTCTCGTTATGGCAAGTCAAGATGCGGGCCATTCTGGCACAGAAAGATGACTATGATGAGGCGCTGGAAGGGTTCGGGAAGAATTCAAAAGCTGATTGGACTCCTGAGGAAATTCAAAAGGATCGTAAGGCTCTGTCCCTAATTCAACTTCATCTACATAATGATATTTTGCAAGAGGTGCTGCAGGAAAAGAGTGCTGCAGAACTCTGGTTGAAACTGGAATCGATTTGTATGTCCAAGGATCTAACCAGTAAGATGCATATGAAGATGAAGCTGTTCACTCTCAAGATGAAGGAGGGTGATTCAGTGATGAGCAACATATCTGTGTTCAAGGAGATCGTTGCTGACCTAGTGTCGATGGAGGTGAAGTATGATGATGAGGACTTAGGTCTTTTATTGTTATGTTCATTGCCAAATTCGTATGCTAATTTCCGAGACACCATACTTTTGAGCCGTGATGAACTAACCCTTGCGGAAGTTTATGAGGCACTCCAGTCCAGGGAGAAGATGAAAGGCATGGTGCAGTCTGACGGGTCGTCGTCCTCCAAGGGCGAAGCACTACATGTGAGAGGCAGATCTGAGCATAGATCCTCAAATGACAGCAACGATCGTGACAAGAGCTACGACGGTAGAGGCCGTTCAAAGTCCAAACCGCCTAAGAAGTTCTGTAAGTATTGCAAGAAGAAAAACCATTTTATTGAGGATTGTAGGAAACTTCAGAATAAGAAGAAGAGGAAAAACAATCCTGATGGTAAGGTTTCTATTGCTTCGGGTGCTGAAAACTCTGATTCTGGAGATTGTCTAGTAGTTCTTGCTGGTTGTGTTTCTGGTCATGATGAATGGATACTTGATTCTGCATGTTCTTTTCATATCTGCACTAATAGAAATTGGTTTAGTTCATATAAGCCTGTGCAGAAAGGAGATGTTGTGTGTATGGGAGACGATAACCCGTGTGACATTGTGGGCATCGGCTCTGTTCAGATCAAGGCACATGATGGCATGACACGCACGCTGAAAAATGTGAGGTACATACCAGGGATGTCCAGAAATCTCATCTCGCTCAGCACGCTCGATGCAGAAGGATTTCATTACTCCGGTTCAAATGGCGTTCTAAAGGTATCAAAAGGTTCTCTCATTTGTTTGAAAGGTGATCTGAATTCTGCAAAGTTATATGTCCTTAGAGGTAGCACTTTACATGGTTCTGTTTTCGCTGCTGCTGCTGTTACTAATGCTGAATCTAGTAAGGCTAACCTTTGGCATATGCGTTTGGGACATATGAGTAAACTTGGTATGGCAGAATTGATGAAGAGAAACTTGCTGGATGGCTGTACTTCGAGTAACATGAAGTTCTGTGAGCATTGTATCTTTGGGAAGCATAAAAGGGTAAAATTCAATACCTCAGTTCATACCACCAAAGGTACTCTTGATTATGTACATGCTGACTTATGGGGTCCCTCTCGTAAGCCTTCTCTTGGTGGTGCACGTTACATGCTTACTATCATTGATGATTACTCTAGAAAAGTATGGCCTTATTTTCTGAAACATAAAGATGATACCTTTGATGCATTTAAGGATTGGAAAGTTATGATAGAGAGGTAAACTGAAAGGAAAGTAAAATTGCTTCGTACTGACAATGGTGGAGAGTTCTGTTTGGATGCTTTTGATGATTATTGCAGGAAGGAAGGCATTGTTAGGCATCACACCATACCGCACACTCCACAACAAAATGGTGTGGCCGAGCGTATGAACAGAACCATCATTTCGAAGGCTCGTTGCATGTTGTCCAATGCTCGGATGAGCAAGCGTTTTTGGGCTGAAGCTGCTAACACTGCATGTTACTTGATAAACAGGTCGCCTTCTATTCCACTTAATAAGAAAACTCCCATTGAGGTATGGTCTGGTACACCTGCTGATTATTCTCAGTTGAGAGTTTTTGGCTGCACTGCTTATGCTCATGTTGATAATGGAAAATTAGAGCCTAGAGCTATTAAATGTCTTTTTCTTGGTTATGGTTTGGGAGTTAAAGGATATAAATTGTGGAATCCCGAAACAAGAAAGACTTTCATGAGCAGGAGTGTTGTTTTCAATGAATCTGTGATGTTTAATGACAGTTTGTCCTCAGATCATGTTCCAGAGAGTTCTGAAAATGAGCTGTAGTATATCAGTGTGCAGGTGAAGCATGTGGATGATGAGGAAGGCGTGCAGGTGGAGCCAGTTGATGATCAAGAAAACGAAGTTGATGATAATAATGCTCATGATGATGTTCAGCACTCAACTCCTGTTTTGCAGCCAGAGGAGGAAGTGCCTATTGCTCATCGCAGATCAAAGAGGAGTTGTGGACCTCGGCCCCGTCTTATTGAAGAATGTAATTTGACTTATTATGCTTTGAGTTGTGCTGAACAGGTGGAGAATACTCATGAGCCAAAAACTTATACTGAAGCTATTGCTTGTGGTGATCATGAGAAGTGGATTTCAGCTATGCATGAGGAAATGCAGTCTCTTGAGAAGAATAGCACATGGGAGCTTGTTCCTTTGCCTAAGAAAAAGAAGACCGTCCGCTGCAAATGGATCTTCAAGAAAAAGGAGGGTTTAACTCACAGCGAGCCTCCAAAGTTTAAGGCAAGGTTAGTAGCAAAAGGCTACAGTCAAATTTCCGGTGTTGACTACAATGATGTGTTCTCTCCTGTTGTAAAGCACAGCTCTATTCGTACATTCTTTAGTATTGTTGCTTCACATGATCTTGAGCTTGAGCAGTTAGATGTGAAGACTGTGTTTTTGCATGGAGTGCTTGAGGAGGATATATATATGGACTAGCCGGAAGGGTTCATAGTGCCTGGCAAAGAGAAATTTGTTTGCAAATTGAAGAGGTCCTTGTATGGGTTGAAGCAGTCCCCTCGTCAGTGGAATAAAAGGTTTGATTCATTTATGTTGTCGCACGGTTTTAAAAGGTCTAAATATGATAGCTGTGTTTATATTAAGCATGTTAATGGATCACCCATATACTTGCTGTTATATGTTGATGATATGCTGATTGCTGCCAAGAGTAAGGTTGAAATCACTAAATTGAAGAAATTGTTGAGTAGTGAGTTCGACATGAAGGATCTTGGTGTTGCTAAGAAAATACTCGGTATGGAAATTACTAGAGACAGAAAATCTGGTTTGCTATTTCTTAGTCAACAAAATTATATTAAGAAAGTTCTTCAGCGTTTCAACATGCATGATGCAAAGTCTGTTACTACTTCTATTGCACCTCACTTTAAATTATCAGCTGTACAATGTCCTAATACAGATCAAGAAATTGAATACATGTCAAGAGTTCCTTATTCTAGTGCTGTTGGTTCTTTGATGTATGCCATGGTTTGCTCTCGCCCAGATTTATCATATGCTATGAGTTTGGTTAGTAGATACATGTCTAATCCTGGTAAAGAACACTGGAGGGCAGTTCAGTGAATTTTCAGGTACCTCAGAGACACAGCAGATTACTGTTTGAAGTTTGGCAAAACTAAAAAGGGACTTATTGGTTATGTGGATTCAGATTATGCTGCTGATCTGGACAGGCGAAGGTCTCTTACTGGCTATGTGTTCACTATTGGCAGTTGTGCTGTGAGTTAGAGGGCTACATTGCAGTCTGTTGTTGCTTTGTCAACTACTGAAGCAGAATACATGGCTGTTTCTGAAGCGAGCAAGGAATTAATTTGGCTGAAAGGCTTGTATGCTAAGCTGTGTGGAGTTGATTCTTGCATTAATTTATACTATGACAGTCAAAGTACTATTTATCTTACTAAAGATCAGATGTTCCATGAGAGGACCAAACATATTGACATCAAGTACCATTTTGTTTGTGATGTGATCGAAGAAGGTAAGCTAAAGGTATGCAAAATCAGTACTCATGATAATTCTGCTGACATGATGACTAAGCCAGTTCCTGTTGCTAAGTTTGAGCTTTGCTCAAGCTTAGTTGGTTTAGTGGATTAGCTCAAGAGGCTATTTGGTGCCCGAAGTATTTTCTCTTTGTTATGTTCAGGATGAAGGAGTTGATTTATGCTACAAGAGAAATTTGTCTCAAGGTGGAGTTTGTTGAATATGTTCCAAATTCAGTTTCACATTATATTGGCCGACTTCTGACAGAGCGAAGCGGAGGCAGAAGTGGCCCATTGTGGTGCGGCCCCGAGGACGCTTGGGGGGGTGGGGGGGGGCTTGCCTCCCGCGGTCCGGTACATATACCCGTATTAGGGTTTCACCTTGAAAACCATCTTGTAACCGTCATAAGGCGTTGTAACAAACTCTTGAGAATAGTGAGGAGATCTTTGCTGGCTGGCGCTCGTGGTTTTTCCCTTTCGCATTGGAGGGGTTTTCCACGTTAAAATCTTATGTCTTCGCTGTGATTGATCGAGTCTATTTCATCGTTTATTCGTCGCCATTCACAACAGGAGTGTGGTCCTGACACCGACACAAGCCACACGATTAGCCTCATATAGAACATATTTTTCTAGACAGATCCTTGCGACAACAGATAAAGGTTATCCAATCACACAGCTTCAAATTGGACAAAGAACCGTGGGAGAACAGTTTTATAGTGTCATATGGTTTGTGG
Organism: Zoysia matrella; assembly: GCA_001602295.1. Taxonomy (NCBI): domain Eukaryota; kingdom Viridiplantae; phylum Streptophyta; class Magnoliopsida; order Poales; family Poaceae; genus Zoysia; species Zoysia matrella. The sequence continues at coordinate 68,867 of BCLG01002494.1, read as the reverse complement.
CTGTAACAGTGAGACATATAGTTATCCTCCATGGTTTCTAGAACAACGTGGTCCAGAAAAGTATTTACCAAATAAAATATTACTCCATTTTTCTCCAATTACTTGTTGCCCGTAGCGCATGGCTTAGAAACCATGCAGCACCACAGCATTACACCCTTTACCCTGGGGCCCCTATGTACTCAGCTATCTAGTTGCAAAAGCCTCTAGGATGACAAGTAATATTGGAACCGAGGGAGTACTTTTATTGATATACTCCTAGAATATTAGGTACATGCAATGTTCGGTTGTTAATTCATATTTATTACTCCATATGCTAAAATCATGTAGAAAAATTCTACACAAAATGTACGTACTAGAATGTTTATTATATATAGTGCTCTACACAAAAAATCCGTTTACCACCTAACCCATACCATTATACACAACCCAAAATTAACACCTCTGACACTGTCATTTTCTCTAAAGATAAAAATCGCTATGTTTGGAGCAATAAGAATTTAGATGGTGATCGTCACCTATCCAAACAATCCATGTGTGACTATTCCCAAAACGCTGCATATAAAGTTTGAACTTTTTAGGCCAAAATCTGTTGGAATCGAGGATCGACGAATAATAAAAAAACAAAGAAATACGGATAATTTACGGTGACAAACGCCGTGGAGCTTCTCGCTCTTGTATCTTGATATCTCTATTATTCTTCGGACTCGGTAGACAGTGGAACATGAGAGAAGACCTTCATGGACGATCTACACCTGCCCGGGCGACAAACACTGCAGCGGCGACACACACCAGAATCTTCTCTCTATCTCTCGGCTCACCTAAAACTGGAGGATTACACTAGCTCTTTATAGACCAGAGCGACACCACGGAGCACTTCTCCCACGCTCAGCCATTTCTCGCACGATCCACGTGACCCGGACTCTCCATGCGTGAGCTTTCCTCAGCCGCACGACTCGGCCACCTCTCACACGCTTCGTACGTGCCATGCAAACCAAGTTCCTCCGACTTACACGCAGCACACCTGCACAACCATGTGGACTAACCACCTAACCGACAGAGCTTTGGACGCACCGTGCGCAGCTCGCACGCACCTGCACCGCGTCCCTTGACTCCAGCTCACACGCTGCAGCAAACCTGCATGGACGTGCACGCGCACACACGATAAAGGACTAATCAACCGGCTGAAACACAATCAAGCCAAGATTAATCCTAACAAAATCTACTACTGGTAGTACCTGCTATAGGGATCATCTGCCTGTAACCATGCGCATGCCACTTGTACAACTCTAAAAATCAGGAGTCACTGTCAGGAGCTAGCACATAGAATTGCAGATGCATGCATCTTTCTGACTGTCATTCCTTTCTCACGGTCTCGTAGAGAAGCATATTTCTATTGCAGCTCATTCATGGAATCTCATACTTGTGGCACACCATGGACAGACCAGGATCGACTCCAACATGTGAGTTTGAAGTCAATGCGCCGCAACCATATATAGCAGCATCGTATCCAGTCCCTTTTGCCTCTTCTTTTGACTAACAGCACTTCAAATTCCAATGCAGTGTCAATGCTGCATTTCAAAGCAAATTAGTGGCGATGGGATCAAAACCTAACTATTTAGTCAAGTTGGTGCCACATTTTATACGTTTTTCATGCCTAGTCGTTGTACGGCTCATGCTACATTTATGTCATGGCTAGATTAGTCCATATTTCTCGTGGATTGATACCTGGCATCTTCCAGTCGCAACTTTGATTGTTTATTATTGAAATATTATTAGTATGATTTAATTAATCCACATAGCAGCAATAATGCTGTAAAGAATGTTCCCTATGAAGATGAAGCAATCTTTACACGATAATAGATAGCTTTATGACTTATGAATCAGGATTTGGTGCAGTAGTTTATATGGGCTATATTTTTAGGCAGGTCCAGTTAACTAGCAACCTTAATGTATTAAATATATGAAGAATATATTATAGCGATAAGATAATTATTCCTTACTTCTCTTTTATTAGTATACTGAATTATGATGAGATAAATATATAGTTGTAAGTCTTGCAGGTTATGACCAAACAAAGTAAAATGCCGTGAATGTGACATGCCTGTCACACTTCAGTAAAGAAAAGTATATTTTAGCATCCTGCATTAATCATATTATATTCACAAATGAACATAGAAGAAATAAATTCCATTCCTCTCCCACAGGTCTTTTTTCTTCAATTAGGATGTAGGCTTCTATCTTGACAGCCGCCTCCATCAACTCAACCAGTAGTAATGCAAATACGGAGCGAAGTAGTATTTAGCTTAGCGGTTATGGTGCCACTGTAGCATTCCTTAGAGTCGACTCTCCTTATGAATGAATTTTAAGATAATGGTAAAAAATCCTCTTGTGTTCCACACCAAAGTATAGGTCTAAGGTCAGACGAGGCATTGGTCGCTCATATGGGCCTGGGTGCCGCTATGTATGGCTTGGGTAGGAGTTCGCGAGGTTTTCACGACCTAAGAGATGGTTTTTTCTTCTTCTTATTTTAAAGCCATGGATGAGGTTTTACTCACGTAAGTTGTTTTTTTAATGCAAATATAGATGATATGTGCGATCGACCTGTTTTAATAAACTCCAGTTAAGGGTTTTTGTGATTTTCTTTTAGTCAGAGTGCACGACCATGTTGTTGGAAGTGTCTGTATCATAGGCCACCACTTTCACCATGGTCAGCTGGCCATGGAAATGTACATGAACAGTCCCTGAGATTTGAAAGCACCGCAGCTTCGTCAAGGCACACAAGATTCACCTGTGACATCTCGGGTTCATTTTAACCAAAAAATGTTCTTACATAATAGTGTACATCTCGGGATCATTTCTCATGAAAATATTGTGCTAAAAATATTATCCTAACGCCATCAATAAGAATCATACAAAGTATTCGGCTTACAAGTAAAATACTATAGGAAAATTCAGTTGAGTCACAAAACAATATTATCTGTCAAACAATTGGCATTTCTCAAGTTTTGGCGTGACTACATTCCTATCGGTCATGCATGAAGATGCACGAACCATCAGACTACGAAGTAGAATATGACGTCGATGACAAATATTCATATGCTTTCACACAAGTCGACAGCACACACATCACAAATGTTCATATGCTGTAAGCGACAATAATATACAACGTACATCATCCTAGATCTAGTAGTTATTATTTTGTTCTGCATGTTAGTTGTCACTTTCATCTGTGGTCCAAGGATGCAAATCGGCGTGCATACCAGATCATGCTCTCATAAAATTTCATAACAGCTCCAGTGAGTGTGGCTGGAAGATCTTTGACTCGATCACATCTTTTGAACAAATATCCCCCAAAGAAGCAATATGCTATACAGTCGCATGTGATATTTGGACCCATCAATGTGCATTTCCCTAGTCCACAAGCGTATATAACATTAACGTTACTTTCATTCGGTTACAAAGCGGTGGAATTTTATTGTGAGGCCTTTATGGATGATTGTAATAAGCTTATATTGTTGGCACTTGACACTACGATTTTGTAATCTCTGTTATTAAATGTGTTAGAACATATTTGCTCTTAGCTTCTGAAGGAAGGTAGGTACATTCATGATTCTCAACACCTCCGCCTCACGGTCAAAAGTTTTAACTCAGTGTTGTCAGCTTGCATATGACATTATTCGAGATGCAAGTGTCAACAGGGCAATTTTCTATTCATGTGTTTGTTAATTTACTCTCCCTCTCTCTCTCTCTCTTCAACAGACGAGATGCTTTTCTGACTCTTCCGTCCATACACAGTACATTACAAGAGTTCACATAGTGCGCGGGAGATAGATGCTGATTTCCTGCCTTTATTTTTGCGAAAGCATGCGAAGAATTGATATGATTCTTTGTGCGCGTGCGACCTCTCCGCAGAAAGCCACAAACAGACATACCCAGACAAGCAAGCGGAGTGTGAACTCATCAGAGTTTCACATAAACATATAAGAGAAAGCTGGTGACCACGGGTTCCGGTGCCCAGCTGTTAAGCTAAAATGCAACAATTTGAGCGAGCTTTAGAAAAAGCAAGTGTGGTACTATCGATACGAGACAAACAAACCCAGTTTTCTACTTTATTTCTTAATATCTAGAATGAGTTTCATGTGTTGTTTTTATTTTTAAAGTTTTTTTAACTTTAATATACTCTATCCGTTCACTTTTATTTGTATTTATAGGATTCAAATTGTGTTACCCTATATTGACATTATCACTTCCCAATACAATTTTCCTCCCTTCCCGATACAACTTTATCTCTTTCCACTACATGGTATCTCATCTCTCTCTCCTTCTATTCATTTCCTGTGAACCATAGCTTTTTCACTTTTCCTTAATTACCATGCCACTAGTAAGAATGATATATAAAAGTGAATTGGAGTATTGAACCGACTATGAGGATGTAGGAAACTGTAGACAGGGAATTTGTGTCCTAATATATACGAATTGTTTCTGTCCCAGTATGATCCAGCTACTAAGCATGTGCCATCAATCATGTGTGCATCTCTTGTGAACCCTACTGAGCTCAACACACACACACACACACACACACACACACATCTTTGTACATGTGTGGATAGACCGACAAGAAATCTGCACTAAGGATAATTCATAGAAACCTTTTCCCGTGATCACATCATGAGAGTCTCTATCATTTGTTTCTGAAAGATATGGGAAGAGCAAAAGAGAAGGCTCAGCCAAGTTCAAGACAATATGCTCTATTGAATTTACTTTATAGCTGGTGGAGATTTGAACAGGATATAAATGAAAAGGTCCTTGTAGCTAATAATGATATTTTTATTATATTGTTGCTTGGAAAAGTAACTCTTTGTTTGGTAATATCTAATGTTAAAAAAAGAAATACCGATTAAAAGTTACATTACAATGTGCTCTGCTACCAAAAAAACAATAGGCCAAGTGCTAAACACTTATTCTTTAAATTAAATAGTGAAGTTAATATGTATTATGCTAGCACATGTAGGATCATTGATTTGCTAGTTAAGCTTGTTGGTTATATTATAACTACCATGCACCGAATTACTTGAGCATATCTTGTTTATCTAAATGTGCTAGGTTCATAGAATTTTGTTGAGGAACGATAGGCTACCATTGCAGAAAATAATTTTTACCGTTCAATCAGGAAACCTTGTATGGTGGGTCATAGTTTTATTACCACTAGACACGTAGATGGAGCAGAAGCGAGGTTGGAGTAGTGAGATCCAACATTGTCGTGCGTCGATGTTGTAATAACCTAGACCCAAGTACGGTTCATGCCTATGCACACGCTACGTGGGCCACACATACATAGCACTTTGCTTACGCTTTTATCCTCGCTTTGCATAAAAGAATTAGTACGGAGTTACTATGCTTTGGGTCACTCGCTGTTTAAGTTGGTTATGCCTCTTGTACTAGCAAGTGAGACTATTTCTCGTGGTTTACTGACACCAACAAGACATGGGAGTTGGGCCTAACTGATGTAGAGGAGTTAGTCGTTCATAGTAGTCATCTCCTTCTGGTCCAGCCGAACAACATCACAACTATAGTGCCTCCTTGTGTTATCCATAAGTACGGAGTTGGAAGGCCATGCGCAGTTTGTCTGGGCTTTTGCTTTTGAGCTTTTAAAAAAGTTTACTTATGGCTAGTTAAAAAACCAGCTAATGAAATTTGAATGTTTACTTTGTAATATATTTTTAGCTTATCTGCACATCAAAAGCCAGAAAAGCAGCCCAGGATGTGCTTTTTAGCTTTTAGTTCATTTCGTTAGAAGCTTTTCTTTCAATTTTTCAAAAGCAAGCTTTTTAAGAACCCTGCTCATTTCAGCTACTGGCTTTTTAGCTTTGTCAGTTGGAAAAGCTAGTTGAAAAGACGAAACAAACATGGCCTTATATAGATCCACTAATGGGCTTCCACAAACCGGCCCATCAGTGTTCTAATCCCTCATGGATCATTTCCACATTATCTCTTGGGTATATCTCCAACAAATTTGTAGCATATCTTGGACAAAAGGAAGATCAATAAGCTTTGGTGTCTAAGATCATAGCTGACTAGGTGATCTAGCCAGCATATGAAACCTTCATGGCCAACCCCAAAGGTACTCATTGGATGTAGGTTGAAGCACCTTTCCCTCATTTTTACATGAGTTGGCTTTCTCGAGGATGATCGACAACTCAGCTGCATGATTAGACTGTGGGGTGTCGTGGTCAAAGATAGATCAAGGTCAAAGATGAGCTAGAGCCGAGTGTGGCTCATTTGTATGCTTGAGTTCATAGATCAAAACTAGGTATATTAAGAGAGGCTGAGTCATTCCTCTTTGGTCACATGAGTAAGGTTGTTTGGATGCTCTAGGAGTCCTTAATTGCATGAGGATGTGCTAAGAACGTAAGTTAAAGAAGTTGAAATGAGAAGGAAGTGAAGATCTCAAGTTGAAATGTTGGGGTTCACTAGACAATCCAATTACTTCAAAAACTAGAGAAGGCTAAAATTGTTGAAGTGGAGGTCATTGGAGAAGACTGTTTTTAAAATCAGTAGAAGAGGATGTCACTAGAGGTGAGTTCATCACTGTGCAGTATGATGTAGTCACTGGTCAATGATTTGATGTTTTAGAGAGATGATGGAGTCCACAAAATTATGTTTTTGAAGCTCAATCTAAAGTCAGTATAGGGTTTCCAATCCATAGAAGATCCAATTTCTATCTAGATGGAAAAGGTAAGTCACTGGAGAATCCACTAATTGTAGAAGCATATACATTTTTTGATAACAGCTAATTGAGAGTTTGTAGATTATATATAGGGTGACATAGCCCTTGGAAAGTGTGCCTATAGCTAGAAAAGCTGAGGGAACATTTGTTGAGAGCTCAGGGACACCAAGGAAAGTAGAAGAGTGAGATTGTAAGATCTTTAGTGTTTGAGGGATAGTAACTAGAGAATCCATAGACTCCTAGTGCTTGTGCGGAGGAGTGATTAGCCTTGTTACTCTTAATCAATGGAAGTCTAGACCAGATAGGAGTTGGTGATCAAGTTTCCGTGATGATTGTGGAAGTTGTCATAAATATTTGAGCGGTTGTGGATAATACGTTTGAAAGGAACACCAAGAGTGAGCGTCTGAACTTTGATAGGCTTCTCCTTGAAGATGGTATTGCCCAGGGCAACAGAGGACGCGGTGCTTCCACTTTGAAATTGTAGTGTACCATAGAGGATATGGTTTGAAAACAACAGAGGGACAATGACTATGCTGGTAGTAGTCCAATGAGAAATAGAGAAAGGCGCCATACTTCTGAGAACTTAGAGAAAAAAATCATAAGCCTCTTTCTATATCTCTTTACTGCTTGTCATTAGCTTCCACATTTAGGTTCTTGCAAGTAGTATTGATATATTGCTTTAAGTTTTGCTCATGATGGCTATTGTGCTAGTGGTTGCTTGATTGCTTTTCATACTCACTAGCAGCTTAGGGGTCTTGGCCTATAGAATTGCATAAATCTATCTTAACATGCATTTAATAGAATTTCAAGTTAGTTTTGTCGGCTAGTTTTTGTTGCATTGGACCATTGATTCAACCTCCCCTTCTCGGCATCCTTAATCCTTACAGCCTATCAAATGGAGGTACCCAGGGACAAAACTTAAAGTGACGCACTCAACCTAGTTCAGCACATGAAGATTCATTGTCAAGGACTTGAAAGAGAATATATTACTCTTCAAAGAGGTAACTTTGTCATATCACAATTTTCCACTAATTGTAGTCTTTTTTGAATTTGTATGGATTCAATATGAACTAGTTTGTTGTGCATTCTCATGCATTGTCTGTAATTAAATAAAACAAAAATCATAAAAATATTACTTCATTGTCTAACATTCTTAAAGTAGCAAGGAGTAAGGGGAAGTGCTTTAGACGGTGGTTTGATTTCTCTCAAGGCAAGGGTATGGATCATTGTGAGCACACTTTTGAGGAGTTTGAAAAGTTGATATTGAGTAGGTTCTCATGGCGTGATTGTGCTCTTCTATGTGCAAGTTATGTTTGTGCAGTCATGTAACAATAGGAAATCACATGGGTAAGTTCATTACAAATTTATCAACTCATACCTTTATGTACCATGGTCCTAGATATATTATACACCCTTGATTTGTCTCTCATGACAGTGTACATGATTTTCACAAGTCATTCAAAAACTTTCATGCACTCTATGTCTTGTGATTCTTACGATTATCATGTTTCCGAGTTTACCTTCGTTTAGTCGCTTGATAAAAATAATTGAAATGTCATGATTTGCAAATGATACATTCTATATGCCTCATCAATTGGAAAGTGATCAGATCCCCGAAGGTAATGGTTTTCCTTCTTGCGTTATTTATTTAGCTGCTTCCATAAAATATCTTAAATTCCTCTCTTGACTTAATTGTTACCTTGCCTTTCACCACAAATTTAGGGAAATTTAGTCCATATTATGAGACTTTTATGATTTTGATTCATTTTCCTTCCATATCAAAAGGATCATTATCTATAAATCTCTCACTTGTGTTTTTATTGTGTGTCTTGTTTGTTCCCTTTTTCGTGCTTGGTGTCAAAGCAGGGATGCAAAAAAATTACATACAAGGGAGATAAATGAAACACAAATGCGGAGAACATGTCAAATAGGAAAAGTACAACTCTGAAGTGATGATATCAAGAGGATGGGATGACATAAATTTACGGCGCCAATATCATGTTATGATGTGGTCTTCTATTCATCGCCACGCATGTAGCTTCATAGTAAGAATAAAGGTTTGGGTATGTTGAGCTTTCATATATACATTATATCTTTCCTTGCTTTATATGTGCCAGTGATGACTTGTATATGCTTATTCATTTGTAATTTATTGTGTCATCTGGTTGACATGTCATGTTGTTGTATGCCCTTATTTACATATCATGCTAGATGGCATGCTTTCTTAGTAATTATAAATTCTTGCATGCGTCTTCATGTGAAATTACACTTAGGAGAGTTTGTTATTTACAATACATGTACAAGACTCAAATGAATAAAAAGCAGAACATTGAGCTTCATTCCCATTGAGCCATGTTCCGTTTGCACTCTTAGGTTAAATGCACTTATAGGGCTTGTACACAAATTATTGTCATACAATCCCAACTCAAGACTGACCCCCCATATCTTTGAAAGAACAATTTAGTTTTTGTATTGAAACAAGCAAAATACTAGTGTTTAGGACATTCCAATACTATCAAAAAAGTATGCAACGCAACATCTGCATGGTTATGTAAGAGTCATGTAAGAATAATATTGTTAAAAAAACATGTAGGGTGCGACACATATGTAACGAGGATATATAGATGGGTTATAGAAGTATTTATTAAGAGTTTCATTTGATGTAGATATTTAACATTCAATCTTAAATATGACACATACTTAATTGTTTATATAAAGAGGTTTGCTACAATAGTTGGAGTTAATAATAACCGTTCATTTGGTTAGATCTAACGGTTAACAATTGGGAGGTAATCCCTCCATACTCATAATTCAAGTTATTTTGGACAATGACATGGTCTCCTAAGCATAACATTAACTTCTATTTTCTCTCAAAATATTTACCAAAAATTGATATATGCATACTCTATGAAAGTACTTTTTAAGACAAATCAAGTCATATGAATTTCATATTTCTAAACAATTTAAAAATTATTTGTAGTTTGTATGTCCAATGTTTGACCAGAGCAATGTCCAAAACGACTTGAATTACGAGTATGAAGGGAGTACCTACTAGGAGATAATTTAAGTTGTGGGTTAGCACCGAAAGGAGTAGGCCCGGTACCAAAAGTGGTGGGCCTGATACTGTTAACTTCATGACCATTGAAGCCTCTCAAAGGTACAAATGATTTTGGTGATTGAATGAGAACCATTAACTAACTCGTTGGATGTAGGTTCATCAACACTATTCTCCACTTCTACGAGTTGGTTATTTCAAGGATGCTCGGAACCTTGGCGTGTTTTCCAAGGAAGGAGCTTGTCTAAGGCTAAGGATGATCTAGAACCATGTGCCCGGTGCCACATGGAATAGATTCTAGAGAGGATGTTTTCTGCCAGTCAAAGACCAGCAGTCACCAGACAGTCTGGTGGTCCCAGTCTCGGACAGTCCGGTGACTGCAGAAAGCAGTCAACTTTTTGGCAACGGGTCTTTTTGGGCTTGGGGCCTATTTAAACCGTTTGAAGAGGTGTTGTGAAGGTTACCTGCAGCCAGAGAAGTTGAGAGATCATTTGTGAAAGCCAAAGGTCACCAAGTGAAGCACAAGGAAACATCTAGTGAGATCTTAAGTGCTAGTGAAGAGTAGCAAAGAGCATCCATACATTAGCTTATGAGGCTGAGAGGAGTGTCTTCGGCTTATTACTCTTGGTCTATGATAGCCTAGACCGGTTAGGCATCGTTGTCCATGCTTCCAAAGACTTATGAAAGACGACATCAAGTTTGTGAGCGGTTTCAGGTCCTCCGCTCGAAAGGGACACTAAGAGTGAGCGCCCGAGTCTTAGAGGCTTGCTCTAGCGCTTGGGTATTGTGTGCGACAATCGGGCCACCGGTGACTTCATTCCGAGAGTAAAGCGTACCCTTGTGAGCATCGTCTCGAGAACAACAGGAAGAACCAAGACTCTGACGGGTGTGGTTCAACGAGGATTAGAGGAAGGCGCCTTTCTTTTGAGACCTCAAAAAAAATCACTGAGCATCTCATTCACCTTCTCTTTACTTACTGCATTTACCTTATTGCGAGTAGTTTGATAGATTGCTTGTTTATATCTTTTGGTGGCTCTCATGCCGGCTTGCTTGATAGCTTGACAGGTTGTTCTTTCTTCATCTTTTAGAGTTTGGTTGTCTTCTAGCTTGGTTGTTCTCTTGCTTAGTCTTTTCTTGTTAGGTGTTGGTTACTAGCTTCCTAGAAGTTAGGAAGAGCGAGAAAAAGAACTGGTGGCCGGCAGCTCGGGCACGCATGCGCCTGACGCGGTGCGGGGGAAGGCGAAGACCGGCTGGGCTGGGGCACCGGTCCAACGGTAGCCTTCCTCCTTTTTTTTAATTGGGCTGGAGCTCTATGGGCCGAAGAAGGGGAAAGCCGGCCCAACAGGTTGCAAAGAATTCGAAATTCAAAAATTCAAAAACAATTTTTAACTCCAAAAAGATTCACTAAATTCGGATTAATCCAAGTAATTCAAATCATTCAAATTCAAAAGAATTCAAGCACTTGCCACATTTATTTATTTATTTATTTATATTTTTTTCCACTAAAATTTTCATTAGGAGGGTTTTGCTTTAATTTAATTTTGAGGGTGTCACAGATCTACCCCACTTACTTGGAATCTCGTCCTCGAGATTCGACTGTTTCTCGAAGAGGTACGGAAATTCTTTTCTGAGATTATCTTCTCTTTCCTAGGTAGCTTCTCCTTCTGTGTGATCGCTTCACTGTACCTGGCAAAACTTTATTGTGTTCCGTCGAGTCTGTCGAGTGGTTGTTTCTAATATCTTTATGGGCATCTCCTGGTACCGTAGATCCGACTGCAGATCCATTACTTCTACAGGTACTTGCTGCTCAGGCACTTGCAGGCACTTCTTTAGCTGTGACACATGGAACACTGGGTGCACGTCTGACAGCTCTGTTGGTAAGTCAAGCTTGTATGCTACTGTACCTATCTTAGCTAGTATCTTGTAGGGCCCTATGTAGCGAGGTGCCAACTTGCCTCGAACTTGGAACCTCTGAGTTCCCCGTATTGGAGATACCTTCAGATATATATGGTCTCCTTCTTCAAAGGCTAACTCTCTGCGGCGATTATCCACATAGCTCTTTTGTCTGCTCTGTGCTGTCTTGAGTTTGCTTCTGATTTCTGCGACCTTTTCTTCAGCTTCTTTTATGACTGCTGGTCCGAAGAAGGACCGTTCCCCCGTTTGTGACCACATTAACGGGGTTCGGCATCTTCGGCCATACAGAGCCTCGAACGGTGCTATCTGGAGACTGGTCTGATAGCTGTTGTTGTAGGAAAACTCAGCAAACGCTAAACTCTTCTGCCAATCTTTACCATAAGTCAAAACACAGGCATAGAGCATGTCTTCTAAGATCTGGTTTACTCTTTCTGTCTGTCCGTCTGTCTGCGGGTGATATGCTGAACTAAAATCCAACTTAGTTCCTAGTAGGCTCTGCAGACTCTTCCAGAAGTGCAACGTGAACTAAGTGCCTCGATCTGAGACAATCCGAGATGGTACCCCATGCAACTTCAGGATATTGTCCACATATAGCTGTGCTAGCTTGTCACCTCTGGCTTCCTTCTTGATCGGAATGAAGTGTGAAACCTTGGTGAGTCGGTCCACAATAACCCATATAGCATCATTTCCTTTCTGGGTGCGAGGTAGTCCCACTATAAAGTCCATAGATATTTCATCCCATTTCCAGGTTGGGATGTGTAGCGGTTGTAGCAGTCCTGCTGGTTTTTGGTGCTCGGCTTTTACTCTCCGACAGATATCACATCGGGCTACGAACTTAGCTATCTCTTTCTTCATCCCATTCCACCAGTACTTCTGCTTTAAATCCTGGTACATTCGTGTTGATCCTGGGTGAATCGAGTAGGCTGTATTATGTGCTTCATCCATTACTATTCTTCTTAGTTGGTCTACCTTGGGAACATAGATCCGTTGATCGTACCACAGTACTTCGTCCTCGTCAATCCTGAGTCTTGAAGCTTTCTCTTCCCTAACCAACTCCTTCAATCGTCGTGTCCTGTGATCTTGCTGCTGGGCTTTTCGGATCCTATGCTCTAAGGTGGGCATCACTTCCAATGCATTCAACAATCTGGAAGGCACCACACACAGCCGCAAACCTTCCATCTTCTGAATTAGTTCCTCTGTTTCTGTCATCTTTCGAATGAGGTGGCAATGCGCTTTACGGCTCAAGGCGTCCGCCACGACGTTCGCCTTTCCAGGATGGTACTGAACATTCAAATCATAGTCTTTGATCAGTTCTAACCATCTTCGTTGTCTCAAGTTCAGTTCTGTCTGAGTGAAGATGTATTTCAAACTCTTGTGATCTGTATATATGTGGCACTTTTTCCCTATTAAATAATGTCTCCAAATTTTCAGTGCATGTACTACTGCTGCCAGTTCCAGATTGTGAGTGGGGTAATTCTCTTCATGCTTCTTCAGCTGTCGAGAGGCATATGCTACAACTCGGTCCTCTTGTATCAGTACGCACCCTAGTCCTTGCCGAGATGCATCACAGAACATAGTGAAGTCTTTGTGTATGTCTGGTAGCACTAGCACTGGGGCAGATGTAAGCTTTACCTTCAAGGTTTAAAAGCTTTCCTCACATTGTGGTGTCCATTCAAACTTCTTGTCTTTCCGTGTTAGTTCTGTCATAGGTTTCGCAATCTTTGAGAATCCTTCAATGAATCTTCTGTAATATCCTGCTAAACCCAGAAAGCTTCTGACTTCGATGGCTGTAGTTGGTTGTCTCCAGTTGGTGACAGACTCGAGTTTGGCAGGATCGACTGCTACTCCCTTCTCGGTGATGATGTGTCCTAGGAAGGACACTTCTTGCAGCCAGAACTTGCATTTGCTATACTTGGCATAGAGTTGATGCTCTTTTAGTCGTCTTAGTACTGCCCTGAGGTGTTCCTCATGCTCATCCACGCTCTTTGAATAGATGAGTATGTCGTCGATGAAGACTACAACATACTTATCCAATTCCTCCATGAATATCTTGTTCATCAGATTCATGAAATAAGCTGGAGCGTTGGTTAATCCAAACGGCATCACAGTGAACTCATACTGTCCATATCTGGTGACAAAAGCTGTCTTCATTATATCGTTTTCCCTGATTTTTAGCTGGTAGTAGCCTGACCTCAGATCAATCTTAGAAAAGTATCTGGCTCCCTTCAACTGATCGAACAAGTCGTCTATCCGTGGCAATGGATACTTATTCTTGATAGTGACTTCATTCAGAGCTCTGTAGTCTATGCACATCCTCAAACTACTATCTTTCTTCTAAACAAATAGGACAGGTGCTCCCCACGGTGACGAACTAGGTCGAATAAATCCTTTCTCTTGCAACTCTGCCAGTTGCTTCTTAAGTTCCTCTAACTCATTCACCGCCATCCGGTATGGTCGTTTTGCTATAGGGGTGGCCCCAGGGATCAAGTCGATTAAGAACTCGATATCCCGGTTAGGGGGCATACCTGGCAGTTCCTCGAGAAATACATCTGGGTACTCACACACTGCTAGTACTTCATCCAACTCCTTTCCTTCAATACTACAAACCATGGGTTCAACTTGTTGTCTGTGAGGTCGGCATATAACTGGGATTCCGTGGTGGTTCACAAGGGTTACTTCTTGGTTTGCACAGCTTATGCTGGCCTTATGGCGGGCTAACCAGTTCATTCCTAGGATGACAGCTATTCCCGCTGATCTCAATACTATCAGATCAGCCACAAATTCTACCCCAGTTACTAGGATCTTAACCCCTTTATAGACAAGCTTGCATTTGATGGTATCCCCAGTTGACTTTGTCATTAGTGGCTCCTCAAGGAAGGTTGCAGGCAAACCCAATTTACCAATAAATCGAGAAGATACGAAGGAATGCGAAGCTCCAGTATCAAACAGAATGGTTGCCATAATAGAATTGACCAGATACTCACCGAGTACGACGTCGGGTGCCTCCTCTGCTTCATTGGTGTGGATGTGGTTCACACGTCCGCGTCCGAACTGCTGAGCTCCTTGCTGCTGAGGTGCTGACCTTTGTAGGTTACGGGGTGTCCCGGATACCACCGTTCTTGCCCTAGAGTTGGCAGGTGCTACAGTGGTTGGCTTGTTGTGGGGGCAGTTGGCAATCATGTGACCTGGGTCACGGCAGTGAAAGCACACTCTGACCATGTTAGAACCCTGAGGGTTGCTGGGGTTGGCCCTAAACTGCTGAGGGGCCATTGGCTGGCGAACAGACTGCGTGGATTGCTGAAGCTGTGGTGGGTTCCCTGGTGCACGGTACTGCATGGTCGGTTGATATGCCGGCTTCTGGAACCTTCTGAACTTACTGTGCTGAGCCTGGTCCTGCTGCCTCATCTTCTGTGCCTGGAACTTGCGCTTTTTGTCTCCATCCATCTTGGTTTGAACCTTGTCAAGAAGGAGAGCTCGGTTCATCAGGGTGTTGAAGTTAGGATATATGCTAGTGACGAGTTGCTCCTGCATGGCATAGTTCAAACCTTCCAGGAATTGATCTTGCTTCTTGGCATCAGTGTCAACGTCTCCAAGTGCATAGCGGGCCAGTTTAGTGAACCTTTTGATATACTGATTGACAGTCATAGCTCCCTGCTTTAGTGCACGGAACTCGTCAGCCTTCATCTTCATAACTCCGGTAGGAATATGGTAAGAACGGAAGGCCTGCTGGAACTCATCCCAACGGATGGATGCATGGTTCGTAGTAGCTTCTCGGTAGTTGTCTCACCACTCACCAGCGGATCCAGCGAGCTGATGAGAGGCAAGTACAACTTTCTCACGATTATCAGCTTCAACCATATCCAGCTTTTTAGTGATATCACGCAGCCAGTCATCGGCTACAAGGGGCTCTTCATCTGAATTGTCGAAGATGGGTGGACGGAGTCTCATGAACTTCGACATCTTGCTCTGGTGGCTGGGTCCCCCGCGAGTTGTCATCCCCTGCGCAATGGTGTACAGCAGCTGAGTCTGTGTTTTGCCGTCACATCTGCTAGAGTAGCAGGTGGGTATGGCAGTGCTTCCTCTGCTGCAGCCCTTTGGGCTGGCTCCACTGCTGCGGCCTGAGAGGCGGCTCTGGCTGCGGCCCCTCCTGCAGCGTTCTGGACTGGGGATGGTGCGGAGTGTGCCACTTGGTTTTTCCCATGGTGGCTGGACTGTGCTTCATCCGCTCTTGCTTCGCTTCGTGCTTCTTGGTTTCTTCTCGGGGAACGGTGGCGGTCGGCAGGGGCGCCCCTGGCATTGGCACGTCCCTGTCGTGGCTGTTCTTCCTGATTCTCATGGGCATTCTGGTTGCGAGCTCGACGAGCCTGAATGCGGGCTGAACGTTTCGGAGCCATCCTGTTGTTGAAGAAGATTATAAGTAAGGGGGAGAGATCTATATGTTTTATTATTAATGGCTTTTAAATCACAAAATTATGCATGTTCCAGTTTTCATTTGTGTTCTTTGTGTAAAGCACATTTAATGAAACCAGTCAAAGGAAAAAGAGCCGATAAACAAACGAACATACATACATTACTAGATTACAGTCAGATAGAGTTCCACATGGGTCTATGTGTGATACACTACGCGTGGCTTGCTACGATAACATGGGAGTCTCTACACACTGCTACAACACCAACACGAATATGATACTGACTCCCTGGTACAAAAGATCTCCAAAAGAGCTGCTACGCTACTAAGTCTATCCTACAGCTACTCCTCACTAGTCCTGAAAGAAGTCAAGCAACTCCTGGTGCAGATTAATCCCGTCGTCCATCAATTGCTCCAGGGTGTAGAAACGGTCTGTGTACTCAGCTCCTGTAGCAACGGGGGCGGTCTGGCTGACCACCTCGGGTGCTCCTAGTGCCTCGGCAAGGATCTTCACACTCGGATCCTCGTCGTAGAACTCGACCTCCACTGGGTCTTCCTCGTCCTCTCCATTTGGGTCCATAATGGCCTCAGGTGCATCGTCTCTACTACTGACGGTGTCGTCGTCGTCATCGTCGATGACTAGTCCAGAAGGAATGTGATCTCCGGAGTAGTCAGTGTCGTAGCTGCCGTGGTCGCTGAAGTCGGTCTCCCAAGAAGTGGCCTCCATCGACTCATACACGATGCTATGAGGAACATCGGATGAGTCGTGAGACCGCGTGTCGGTGCCTGACCTGTAGCCTAGGCTAGAGCCTCCACTGGAGTCACGACCAGAGTCTGAGCTGTGGTCAGAACTCGAGTCAGAACTAGAGTCAGAGCTGGGGCGGTGAGATGTCCCAGTAGGGACACCACTAGGACCTCCTTCGTCGTCGATCCAACGACGAAGCGCCTCGGAGATAGCGCTCTGAGTAGTCTGGTCCAGGATTGGAGCGTGGGAAGGCAGAACTCGCCTCCCACTAGCATCACGTGTGAAAACTGACTTGCGGACAGTAATCCTCTGGCGAGCTCTTCGGCGCGGCTGCTGGCTCCCCTCGAGGATGTCGGTGTAGTGGAGCGGGGGTCCAATCCCTGGCTCGCTCCTTCTCCTCTTGCGCTGAGTGTAGACCTTAGCGGTCTCCTCGTTGAAGTGCTGGCGCCAGTGCGCTAGCTCATCCTGACAGTGTTGGAAGGCCTCCTTGTAGCGGGCCTCCTCCTGGTGGGCTGCATCTCGCTCTGTCCGCACAGAGGCGAGCTCCGCCTGAGTAGCTGTGAGATGCGCCTGCGTAGAGGCCAACATCACCTTTGCCGAACTGAGCTGTGTATCCAGGCTGTGAACCACAGCCTCTGCGTCAGCGGCGCGGTGGGTCTGAGTAGACCACTGCTCACAAAAGTCGTCGCAAAGGTCGTGAAGTGCCGACAAGTACAACGCAGTCTCCACCAGTGTGGGGTCGTCCACCACCCTAAAAGGGCCGTGTAGGGTGGACATACGGCGCCTCCACACAAACTCATGCTCCTCCAGGAGCGGGAAGTATTTCACCGGGGTGGGCCCGGTGATGTCCACGTTCGCCGTGCAAAAGAGGAGCAGAGCCTCTCGCGCGACGACTTGAACAGCGTCGAGGAAAGTGGCCCCAATGAACGCCACTATGCGCTGGGGCGTGATCCCTGCTGGAAGATAGACCTCTATCTGGCAGGCAGGGTATCCGGTCCCCTCGCTCTCGTGGTCCCTCCAGCGGTAGTACGGAGGGGTGGTGTAACCAAACCGAGTCAGTGTCCGAGCTAATATTTCGGGAAACCCAGTAAGGTTCACGACCTCAGCCCCTAAGTACTGCCATCCATCTCCTGGGTCCATCTGCAAAGAAGGTCAGTGTTAGTAAAATAAGTTTTATAAATATAGAGGAGGAGAGGTAATACGGAACTCCTACCAAGGTAGGATTTTGTAAATATTTTGTATTTCAATATATCACTCTCCTATGGTTAGAGTCCTTAAAGTCTCGTCCTACGGGCAAGTATGGCTTTGATACCACTCTGTCATACCTCATTTTTGGGGTACAATCAAAGCTTACATTACAAACCCTCGAGGAGTGCGGAACATCCTCGGTCAGTCATTACATAAATAGCGAAAAAATGAGACCAAAAGTGTAAGACCCCCTTTTTTTAGAAAGGAGCGTCTATGTGTCACTAGTACCATTCCCTGGACCGGTAGTTGGTACGCACATTAAGAACAAAGTGATATTTATTACACGTACTAGTACAACGTACTACATATTCTAGTAAGGTCCAACAAGCATGCCTATATTACAAACATAAGTTGACGCAGCGACTTTATTCAAACCCAACATTCCTAGGAGACTAACAACACGCCACAGGCAAACTTGAGCGAACGGCGAGACTTCTACTCCTCATAGTCGGCATCATCCTCGTCATCTTCATCTTCTGAGCAAAAACAACAGAAGGGGAGAGGTGAGTACAAAGGTACTCAGCAAGTCCTAACGGTCGATAGGAGGGGATTCGCAGAAGCGAAGCAAGGAAAGGTTTATGGTCCATATTTTTGCGGAAAGCAAGTTTTTACGCTCGGCTTCCTAACAGAAAGAGAGTTTTTAATTAGAAGGGGAAAAATGACGCAGTTATATTTTAGTAGAGTGGACCTGGGGAAGGTTT
>BCLG01002494.1:0-13941 GCA_001602295.1 Zoysia matrella | reverse complement strand
GCGCGCGCGACGATCGAGGAGGAGGGAACGGCGACGCAGAATGAGGAGAGCAGCACGCAGCGCGGAAAACCAGAACGGCGGCGCGAGGGATTTCTGGGTAAAAATGAGGAGGGGAAAAAGGAATTAGGGTTAGAGGGATATTTATAGGAGGGTAAAAAATGAGAGTAGAAATAATTTTAGAAATTTATTGAAAATCGTGAAACAATTAGAAAGGTCGCAGAAATTAACTCGGGGAAATATTTCGGGACCCGAAAATTAATTTGGGAAAATTCTGGAAATAATTTTAGTCAAATGGAAAAATTACGCGGACTAAATTATTTCGGCACCGGATTAATTTAGACGAACGGATTTCGGATTTGGACAAAATGAAATTCGGTACGAAAGAATTTTGAACAGAACGAATTATTGGAACAGACAAATTAATTAAAGCGAAAATTTGGGGAAATGCCACTTTATTAATTCGAGAATTTTGGGATGTTACAGTCAGCCGCTCACCGGAGAGGGCCAACGACAAGCGGCGGCACAGAGAGACCTTCGGTGGTGTCGTATGTGCAGTTGACTCGACAAAACTTGCCACTCTCTTCACCGTGAGCTTCAACGTCGAGCGTAGAAGACCGGCACAGAGGAGTATGGTGCTGAGAGAGTCGGAGCTGAGCTGTCCACGGTGGGCCCGTGACGGCTCGGGCGGCCGACAAGGATGGATTTGAAATCCCTGCTCCAACCGTCAATGATACTCAGAAATTCGAGGTTATGTGGACGCGCAAGGGAGAGAAGGAGCTATGGTGCAAACGATTAGGGTAATCTCACCAAGCTTGGACGGATTGGGCCGGAATTCGGCCAGCTGCCCCAAAATGCTGAAGATTGGGGAAACTTAGAAATCCATTCAAAAGCATACGAGGCTTGGGAGAGGAGGTGCGCTGCTTCACGACAAGGGATGGAGGCCGGGGAAGGCTCGGCGGCAGGGTCGCATTCGTCCGGGGAGAGTGCGAGAAAGAGGAAGAATTCCAAGAGAGTGGCGGGGCTGGGACATGGAGGGCAGGGACACAGGGTCGGGCGCATGTCCTCCGCGAGGCGTGGGTCAAGACACGCGGCGCGCATGCAACGGGATTCACGGGTGAGCATCGCACCTGGAGGCTGTGCCGTCCGCTGGAGGTCGGGGAGGAAGGAGGAAGCCACTGACAGGTGGGTCCCGCAAGGATTATTCCTTTTTCCTGATTTTTCGTGATTTTCAGCACAGCGTTATGTTTTGCTTCCAAAACCATAGTTCCCGAGCTTAGATAAAAATGAAATTTTGTAGGGTGGTAAAACTTTTTCCGAGGGAACAACTTTTCTTCTTGGACCAAGTTCAAAATCGAAACAAATAAAATGTTATAAATTGGGGATTATAATTCAATTGTTTGAAAAGAAAAACATTTGTTCGGCCTAAAGTCTTTAAAATACCTTTCAAAAGAACATTTTGTTTCACCACATTTCTTTGAAAAGCTTTGAACTTGCATTTGGAATTTGAATTCAAATTCAAGATTTTGAAATAGGACTTCAATCGTTTTGATTTCTTTTGAGCTCGGCTCCGGAATTTTGAATCCAACAACTCGCTTCTTTATTTGAACATGAAATGTTACAACGATAAAATACAGTGTGATCACCATTACATTGTTTGTCCCTTATATTACATATTGCACATCTAAAGCGATCAAACCATGTTCTCGGTGATTGCTTTAGACCGTACATTGATTTCTTTAGCTTCAGTACTTTTTCCTTTTGTTTGATCGGTAGCAAATCCATGCGGGATTTCTATATAAACTTCCTCGTTGAGATCTCCATGTAAGAATGCATTCTTAACATCCAATTGATACAGTGACCAATCAAAATTAGTAGAATAAGATATTAGTGTCCTCACAGTGCCCGTCTTTGCAACTAGTTCAAATGTCTCATCATAATCAATACCATATTTTTTGCTATATCCTTTTGCCACAAATCTAGCCTTATATCTTGCTATCTTGCCATCAGGACCTTGCTTCAATGTGCACATCCACTTGCAACTAACAATCTTTTTGTCCACAGGTAGGTATGTCTTATTCCACTACTGGAATCAACCAGTTCCCCTAGAAAAATTTATCATTCCCTAGGGTTATTTTAAAACCCTACAGAAAGATAATTCCCCGCATTCAAGAACCTATGCTTCTATAAACTAGGTCTTAGCCCTCCACTTATACACAAAACCCCCTGAACTTTTCATATGTTAACAATTCAATCCTATAATACTATAACCAGAACTCTGTACTCCACCAATTTACCTATAGGTCCCTAGCCACTCCCTGTTAATTATGGATAAGCCCCTAGGAACCTTCTAATTATTATAGATAGGTGCCTAGCTACAGCTCTCTGGCACTTCAAATCTCCAGTTCTTCACGCTCGTAACTCCTATTTGAGTGATTCTTGCGGTCACATGCTCGTTTCGACGTGGGCCACCTTTTGAAATCAGTGTTTAGTCCTAAATCCCTCATGTTTTCCCTTGTTTAACATCAAAACCGCAACATATATTTTCCATCGTTCAATAAATCAATACTAAACTAATCACCGTTCCACCTCCATTTAAAATCCAGAGACCACTCCATAAACAATGATCCAAACCCCCCAATTTCGTCTGATAATGCCCTCTACCCTTTTGAGATTTGAGTTTTAATGAAATTTACCTATTAGTTACTTTTAGTTCTTTATTGATTTACTTTGGCTTGTCAGTTATTTGTCCTTTACTTTTAAACTAGTATTTCTCATAAATTCATATTAAATATAGATTCATGGTTAGTGTGCATCTCACATTAATTTTGCTTGCATTATTGCATGCGCCACGCGATACGTTAGCATTGCACTTATAAGCATGAAAATCTAGTAATTAATCATTAATCATTGGGAAACAACTACATACTAGGAAATTAAGTAATTAATCTTTAGTCATTACATATTCATTTATCTAGTTATAAACTTAAAAAAATACACCATAAATGAATTTAGTAATTAATCAATAACATATGGTACTAAATAGGATTTCACATAAAATGATGAATGAAATAACATCTCACACACTTGGTATTTTAACTTAACATGCGTTGAACTAGTTTTTATTCACATAAACACATTAGTTCTGTAGATGCTTGATAATGCATACATTCACATGGCTTACTACCGCAATCACAAAAACATGGCTTAAATGAACTTATACGCTAATCGCTAATCCTTAGTAAATATCGATAAGGCAGGACTATGCATCAAATGATGCTTTTGTGCACTCTTAGAACACCTTATTATGAGTTCGTACTCATATAAGGACCTTATTGTCACAGGTATACTACCAGCCATACACATAGTTGGCTTACCCGTATTTCCGCATGAGCACTAAAATAGAAGTCTCTAAATAAATCCAGGTTCCAATAACTAACCCATAGTGTATAACACTAAGATATGCATAAAACAATGAACCATGCATTAAGATAGCCACCACATCATGCAGATTTACCTTAGGTTTTCCCCTTGTGGAGCTTATTGGCCCTTATTTGATATTTATTTGGACCTTATCAGTTCTCTTTGAGCTTTATTATTTTACGATAGTTTTATTAGACGTACTCTATCATGTAGACAACGCTGAGTTCGAGGAAGAGCTGGATTTCCAAGAGAACCTAGCAGGACTGACATACGAGGAAGAGCCCAAAGACATTGGCAATCAAGACCGAACCTCAAGACTTGGAACTTGAAGAATATCCAAAGACAAACTCTGAAGACTAATGTTTTGCAGGCAAGCTCTAACTTTCTTGATCATATTACTCCTATGATTAGCTCTCGCACCTATATAGCCTGAATGCTTCCACGTCTTTTTCTTATATTTAAACATTTTGTAGTTAAAAATCCTATTTGTTATAAGTCTTTAATTAATCAATTATTTGCTTTCATTAATATCAAATACCATATGTTATCCCATTGATGACACCACCTTGTTAACTATAGTAATTCTATTATTAAATCCTTTTAATGAACAGAAAATTGCCTTGATAGTAGAATGCTTAGGACTCTTGTGACACTACAAGAAAATGGAACTTTAGTTACCAAGTTTTAGCGACCAAAAAATTTGGACAGTAAAAATTGACAAATAGTGACCAAGATTTGGTTTTTATTATTGACATACATTTTTAGTGACCAAGATATATGCTCTTTGGTTGATAAATGTATTTAGTTATCAAAGATTCCCTAGTTGCTATATAGTTTTAGTGACCAACATATCTAATTGTTGGTTACTATATACATATAGTGACAAAGTTTTAGTGACCAAAATGCGACCAAGGCTTTTAGTGAAAAAATAGTTATAGTGAATAAGTGTACACATATAGTGACTAAATACCTTGGTGACTAAAAAATATTTTTCTTGTAGTGTGAAGCAATGCGTCACCACATCATACACCAACCTTTTATAAAATGTGTTAAAGTGTGTTTGGTGGTGTGAGTGAAAAAAATAAAATGGGTGATAGTGCAACATGTGTTAGGTGAAGAAGGGTATTTTTGGTTGGGGACAAGGCTTATGATGGTGATTGATGATATGTGTTAAGATTCGGTCTACTCCACCTGCTATGGACAAGCGCTCACCCTGATCGCATAAGGACCGGTTCGATGAATGCTCAACGTAGTTGTGCAACCATGGAAATTCGAGAAATTCGACTCAGAGGAAAAAAAAGTACCTAGGCTTAGTGCATTTGGGTCGTAGAGAAAAATGGAGTACCTAAGAACTCAAGTAAAGTGAGTACTTGTGCTATAGCCTTTGGTTGCTACCCGAGGTGGATGTACAGGGATGGAAGGATAATGTGGGACTAGTGTTATGTGACTCTGTTGATCAAGAGGAGCATAGCCTGTGACTACAGTGTACGACCTCTACAGAGTGTAAAATCTTTTTAAAATAGCCGTTGTCACGGTATTGACGTACTATTGTATGGGTTCTCAATGATTAGTCTCTACATATCTCTTTGATGTATGAGAGGGTGTAGTTGCCCATATTTTGAAAGTGTCTGGATAGAATATTAGAGGCCCTTTCAATTAAATTTTGAGGACTGGCGAGAAATGTTTATTCTCTCCCAGATCCACCACTAAAATGATGACCAACAAAGGTTTGATCTCCCCGGGTTTAAACCTCCTTTAGTGAATTCCGCATAAAATGGGATTTTAGCAAATATTCATAGAAGAGGAGGACATGCTGGGTTTTTGTTCTTCTTTCCAAGTTTGCTTATCGATTTGGATCTTTGTTTCTGCTATCTGCTTCACCTCTAGCCGGTTAAATAGTTGGGGATGCTTTAATCCACACCGTGTTGCCGTTAAAGCTTAGGTATCAGATATATTAGCTTATCTAAAATATGCTTTTGATTATCATTCTGTTGTAATTATGTATTTCAGCTACTGATCTAGAGACTGATATATGATGCACAATATATCGCAGAAAGAGAGTGCGGCATTGTCTCAGTTGCAGTCACGATCTCCATCTACATAAACTGAGGGGGGGGGGAGGCAAGCTAGCTTCAAAGGGGAGGAGAATGTCATGATCCCTGCAGGCGTCGCTCAAAGAAGGAAGCGGGACATCAGACATTCCAAGGAAAGACGGACTGGAGGAAATGCCTGGGCAGAAGGCGGGAACTCTTCCAGCACTTTCCGGTGTGCTCGGTGTGAACTGGAACCCGGCATGTGTTGCATGAGCGAGCTATATATCGGTGACCGCTGTAACAGAATGAGCTAAGCAAAAACTGGACTGAAAAGCTGATCGCAAGCCACCTTTGCTGAGTTCCAATCTCGATTGTTCTCTCTGTTTTCTCTCCCTCAGCCTGCTTTGCTTCCTCTTCCTCGCGATTATCTCTGAGTGCGATCAGTGTTCATAACATACGAGGTTTGAGAATCCGATGGCCCTGATGAGTTGACAGGGGTGTTGGGTTGATTTGTTATTTGGGACAGCCTCAGCCGACATAAAACATGTCTCTTAGCATCATGCCAGCCCGTTTGAAACCTCCTCTTTGTTTTACATACTCATTTTTTTCAAGTTTTTCAGCTATCTGATTGCATTGACTTAATCATTCCCGCAATGCTGTTGCTCAATTCAATGTAATATAAGATCATTCATCAAGAGCGTGCTGCAAGTTTTGGGTAATGTTTATAGGTAGCTTGTTAATGCTAAGTCAGGTGCCCATGCTACCCTACAGGTGGCGTTTGGAGAGTGAGCAATGATGAATGGGTTCGGATTGGGAAATAGATGAAGTTAAGATTTAGTAGGAAGTATAAATGAAAGGTCTAGATTTTTTCTTTTATATCCGAATCCCATTCCTAAGCAACATTCCTCGGTTACCAAATGCCAGCACAGTGTTTGTACCATTAAAATGCCTAAAGAAAAATAAGTTCAATTCTGTTATATATTTTTTTTAAATGTATAGCATTCTTACACTTGAACTCGCTGGAGTATTTCTGAAGATTCGTTTGTGATTTCCTGCATACTTAATTAAAGTGACTTCTGGGGATTGCATTTGTACGCACAGTTGGAGGCAAATCAATTCAGACTTACCAATCCAGCAGATCTAGTGGTGTCACTGCGAACTCCATGCACTATAAGGCATGTATCAGGGGACTCAGGGACGAACAAAGTGAAGCATAGAGCAGCGAACGGTTTACAATAACACTAAAAAGGATTTTCTCAAAAAAAAACTTCAAAGGAAAGATTAGTATACACGTTGCCGAGCCAATCAAAAAGACTTAACTCATAGTGAACACCTGCGGCTACAATTCAATCAACGGTAGATAACAAAACTTAGCAGACGGCCTGGAATCCGCCTCCTTCGATCATAAAACAAAGATGCACGCTCGTACGGACAAAAGCGACGCGCACTGCAGCGCTTATTCTTTCAGCCCTAAAGTCAGTAAGCTTTTGCATTCTATATTTAGGGCATGAATCCGATTCAATGCTGCAATTTCTCCACCATATCTTTCGGCACAAGCCGCACTCCAGAGTACATTCCCCCCTAGCTAGGCTCTTAAACAAAAATAAAGCGAAAACGGTAGCGCAGATAGTTAATTTCTCAAGAACATAGCAAGGATTCACGTTGGGGAATTATCGAGCTAGCTTGCTAGGACCACGCTGCAGGACAGCGTAGGTTGGCCCTGGAAACTGCTAAGCATCTGGGAGCGATCGAACAAAATGGCGGAATGTATGATTGGGCGCACAGGTTTCAAATATCTCGCACATCTTTGCTCGGTTACTTGTTTTGGTAAGGTATGTATTCCGATGCCCTATGCGTGCATATACGGGGCGCGTATCGCGCCTAGTTATCTTTTGTGGATATGGCTTTAGTCCCTTCTTTAACCTAATGAAAATCTTCGTCCGACAGCTTAGAGTTATAATAACCACGTATGATTAGGTAGGAGTGATGATGTGGCATCATTATCCTATCATCTTGCGTTGCTTTCTGTTAATTGCACTGGCTCCCTTTGTTACAATATGTAGTATGGGTCTATGGGATTAGCTATACGTACATGTAATATCCTCCGTTGCTTTTGGCTTTAACTGACGTCTCTAGCTACCTCGTATGGGTGCTTTGTGTAAGAATAGTGTTCTTGCCACCATCCTAGATCAATCATTCTGCATCCAAATATTTTTTTTAAGAAAATAGAGAAAGGTTATGTTTTGTTTCGGGGTCTTTTGTCACTACAACAGACCATCTTACTAATACCAGCAAAAAGCAAACGGATAATGAAGTCTAAAAGTGAAGAAGAAGCAGTACGATACACGCGAAATGGATATATATGTGGTGGAGAAAAACGTTTGGTGGTTAGTGTTGGTGAATTAATGAGACTTTCAATGTGATGTTCATGTTGTCATTTAGGTTTAAATTTGAATCGAGTTTGGATGGCAATAATGAAGTACTCTACAAAGACGTTAGAATTTCTAGGTTTGATTAGAGGCAAATCTTTTAATTGACAAGATTAATAATATAAACAAGTTTCATTAAAATTCTATTAAAACAAACTATGGTAACACACAATGTTTATGATTAAAATTGTTTATTTACTTATTTAATGTATATCGTTACTGGTCAAAGTTTAAAAACAACTTTGAAGGATGGGATATTTGTCTAATAACATGCAGTCATTCTGTTTTTTGCTTCCTATATGTTCCTAACTTCCTATGTTTAAGTCTGTTGTTATTCTATATCTAAATGTGCTAAAAAACATAGTGAATATAAAAATGGAGTGTAGAAAAGCATGAATAAATAACTGTTGCATACACAATATAGAACCTAGGAAAAAATTCCGGTATAAAAAAAATATCGGAGGTCACCGATAAATGCGATATTCGGATATATCAGTAATTTCGGTGAATTAATTTAAATACTTTTAAAACTAATTTACACAAACTCACAAAAAATTTTACCATTAATCTATAAGACAACATGGTTGTGTATACAAACAAAATATTTTTCGTTGATTAAGCATACTAAATGTTGAAATTTCGGTGGCCAAAAAAATATCGGACCTGACGATAAATACGATATTTCAGAAATTTCGGTGAAATTTCGCAGAAATTTTTTTCCTAGTATTGAACCAACAGCCTTATCGGGTTGAACAAAACGTAGTGAGTTAATAACAAACGTTAATGCATTCAGTGTTTATAGGAGGACCTACGAAGTGACGATATATTTATCCAGACGGTGATTTACTGGTGTTCACTCGTGCCCCTTTGCTTCATAAATCATCGATTCTTTTCATCACTTCTATTAGATCTACTACTCCTCGGGGCTTTCATCGCCACCGGAGTGTGGCCCTGACACTGACACAAGTCGCACGATTAGCCTCATATAGAACATACTTTTCTAGACAGATCCTTACGACAACAGATAAAGGTTATCCAATCACACAGCTTCAAATTGGACAAAGAACCGCAGGAGAACAGTTTTATAGTGTCATATGGTTTGTGGCTGTAACAGTGAGACATATAGTTATCCTCCATGGTTTCTAGAACAACGTGGTCCAGAAAAGTATTTACCATAAAAAATGTGACTATCTTTTCCCAATTACTTGTCATCCTAGCACATGACACAAAAATCATGCAGCACAGTGCTTTACACCCTTTACCCTGGCGCCCCAACTCTATCTCGTTGCGGATGAGAACATTAGGGAGAGTGTGTGAACAGGCCGCAACATACTTTGAGGAGCTGAGAGATATACTTGAGGAGCATTGTGGGAAGGTTGTCGTTATGATTGCATTAGAAAGTGTGGATAACAAGCAAATTGGAAAATTAAAAGCCTCTAGATGACAAGTAATATGGGCGGAGGGAGTTCTTTTATTGGTATAGAGTATCAGGTACGTGCAATATGTTTGGCTGATAATTCATATATATTCACATATATTTTGGTCAAGGAAATTAAATACTCCACATGCTAAAAATCATGTAGAAAATTTCACACAAAAGGTACGTACTAGTATATTGTTTATTATAGTGCCCTACCAAAATCCATCTACCGCCTAACCCTTGCATTTGGTGAGTACGTACATATACATGACACCTCTCTGACAATTTCATTTTCTCAAGATAATGACTGCTATGTTTGGAGCAATAAGAATTTATATGGTCATCGACACCTATCTAAACAATCCATGTGACTATTCCCAAAACTCGACATATAAAGTTTGGACTTTGTAGGCCGAAATCTACTACTGGTATTATCTGTTATGGGATCATCAGCCTGTAACCATGCGCATTCCACTTATACAACTCTAAAAATCAGGAGCCAGGAGCTAGCACATAGAATTGCAGATGCATGCATCTTTCTGACCGTCATTCCTTTCTCACGGTCCCGTAGAGAAGCATATTACCTCATACTTGTGGCACACCGTGAACAGAGCAGGATCGATCCCAAAATTTGAGCTTGAAGTCAAAGCGCCTAGCAGCATCGCATCCAGTCCCTTTTGCCTCTTCTTCTGACTAACAGCACTTCAAAAGTTCCAATGCAGTGTCAATGCTGCATTCCAAAGCAAATTAGTGGCAATGGGATCAAAACCTAACTATTTAGTCAAGTTGGTGCTATATTTTATATGTTTTTCATGTCTTGTCGTTGTATGGCTCATGCTACATTTGTGTAAAGGCTATTAATCCATATTTTTCGTGGATGTGATACCTGCCATCTTCTAGTTGCTACTTTGATTGTTTATTATTGAAATATTATTACTATGATTTAATTAATCCACATAACAGCAATATGAATGCTAGAAAAAATATCCCCTATGAATAGGAAGCGATCTCTACACAAGAATAGCTAGCTTTATGACTTATGAATGAGGATTTGGTGCAGTTATTTACATGGACTATATTTTTAGGCAGGTCCAGTTAACTAGCAAGCATAGAGTATTAAATTTATAAAGAATATCTTTATCTTATAGCGATAAGATAATTATTCCTTACCCCTTTT
This sequence comes from Zoysia matrella, assembly GCA_001602295.1. Classification (NCBI taxonomy): domain Eukaryota; kingdom Viridiplantae; phylum Streptophyta; class Magnoliopsida; order Poales; family Poaceae; genus Zoysia; species Zoysia matrella. Next base: position 3,462 of record BCLG01002494.1, on the reverse strand, counting down.
ATTAGTAGACTGAATTATGATAACTATATATAGTTGCAAGTCTTGCAGGTTATGACCAAACAATGTGACATGCCTATTACATCTCAATAAAGAAAAGTCGATTTTTAGTATCATGCATTAATCATATTATGTCCACACATAAACATAGAAGAAATAAACTCCGTTCTTCTCCCACAGGGTTTTATTCTTCAATTAGGATGTAGCTAGGCTTCTTTCTTGACATGCCGCCTCCATCACCTCAACCAGATGTATATAGTTTGTGAAATGCAAATATAGAGCGAAGTCGTGTTTAGCCTAGCAGTTAAGGTACCACAATAGCACCCCTTAGGGTTCGGCTTTCCATATGAACAAATTTTAAGACAAGGGAAAAAAAAAACTCTCTAGTGTTCCGCACCAATGTTATGGTCTAAGGTCCGGTGAGATCATTGGTCGCTTAAACGAGCCATGGTGCCACTATGTATGGTTGGGGTAGGGGTTTCGGGTTTTCTTGACATACATAAGATGATGTTTTTCTTATTTTAAAGCCATGGAGGTGGTTCTACCCATGTAAGTTGAGCTTTTTTAAATGCAAATATAGATGATATGTACGATCGACCTGTTTTAAGAAAATCACCAGTTACGGTTCTTTGTGATTTTCTTTTAATCAGAGTGCACAACCATCATGTTGGAAGTGTCTGTATCATAGGCCACCACTTCCACCATGGTCAGCAGGCCATGGAAATATGAACAGTCCCAGATATTTGAAAGCGCTGCAGCTTCAACAAGGCACACAAGAGTCACCTGTGACCGCTATAAAAGTTCTTGTTTGTCTTTTCACACACATCTAGGCATCATTTTAACCAAAATTGTTCTTACATGAGAGTGTACATCTTGGGATTATTTTTCGTGAAAATATTGTACTAAAAATATTATCCCAACGCCATCAATAAAAATCTTACGAAGTGTAACCACCGGGTTTTCACTTACCTTTCGATAAGTCCCGATCTCACGTGACGTTGCCAATCCCAGGAGTTTGGCAATCACGATATCACAAGCGATCAATCAAGGAACTATAATAGAAATATTTAACAAGAAACAAATTAGAAAATTAGCAGATCAGAGTATAATGATTAGAATATAATCCTTCAAAGGGGTCCATCGGCACGCAGGCCGGAAATATCTCAGAGCGGATATATCTCTATCGTGAATCTAACAAAAGCAGCGACGGAAGCATCAACATAGCGACAGTAGCGAACCTCCTCCACACAGGCTAGCTTGAGCGCAGGAGCGGACGTCACGGGCCGTCAGAGACGTAGTCGAAGTCGAAACTGAAAAAATCCTCTGAAAACAACAAATTAGAAAGCCGTGAGTACGAATACTCAGCAAACCGCGTACTACCTAACAACAATGTATGCATGCAATTGGTTTCAAGGGTAAAGGCATGGCTCAAATGCTAAATACAAGTTTTAAACATTTTATTTTATTTAAAGTATGTAATAAAGCTTTATTTTTAAACTTATCAAATTTTATTATCTTGCCCCGCAGAGATCTCCGTTATCTCGGCGAGGGTTCATTTTAATGCCGATGTAATCTCCACACTCGGCCACAGCTCAAAGGCCGGAGTTAAAAACATTTAGAAAAGGAGAGGAGGAAGAAAAACAAAACTACTCAACGAGAAGCACAACTCAGGGTGATGTCCTTCAAAAAGGACGTGGCAATGCGCATCGACTAAAACTCTGCAGAGGTTATGCACCTGGACCCACAGGATGCGTCATCAAAACTACCGTCGTAGCTCCGACGATCACACAAGACCCGTCCACAAGCTTTAACTGGCGTCATCCGTCCTCCAAGATAGAGATCCCAAAAGCCTACGCAATCGGGTCCTGGAGCTGTGAAGAGCCTACCACTGATCAGGTGGGGTATCTCGATCTCATGTGGGGAGTCAAAGCTCAACACCACACTAACACTACACCGCCAACCCACGGGTAAACAACCAGTCTCGGCAAGCTTCAAGATCAAGCCAACTGCTCATACAGGGTAACGTGGTGTGCATGGTTGTCAACTGAGCGTACAAGGCTCGAAGGACTCGGTCCTTAATTGTCGGGGCAGGCCATCTCTCCAACCACAACTCCAACAACCAACAAACTCGCTGCCAAGGCCGAAGCCTCCAGTGTACCCGCCACAGGTACTCTCATAGGGACTTCTCGAAAGTCCCTCAGCTCCTCATACTGCCTCCTGCCCCCGCTAAATAGTTATGTATAGTTATTTGCAATACTCACACATTTGAAGCACAGTTCAAAAGCATTTACACAAATTCTATTTTATAGTGATAGGTGTGAGATAAAAAAAATAAATGCGACTAAGCATGGCTAAGCACATAAGTAAAATAAATGTACTAAAGCAATCCTAGGGTTAATATTTGTGGAACAGTAAATTGGCACGGCTTAGGAATGTTGCTAGCACATTTTAAAATAGTTGGCATGCAAAATTAAGGTTGCAAACAAAACATGCAGTTTAAAATGCTGGGAACAAAGTGATCAAGGAACGCGGCTTGCTTGGCAAGTCAGGATCGAAGTCGGGATCTGGATCGTCGAACTGAGCTGGCTCGCAGAACTACTCCTCAGGGACAGCAGCTAATCACCACACAAACAACAGGGATTAGACACTAATTACGCGACAAAGAATAGAACTGGAATTAGAATCTAAATCGAGATTACTAGACTAAATGCGCGCAAAACGTTCTCCGGAACAACCCTACACAATAATCGCAACAGAACAAAAATAACGAGACAATTTCGGGATTAATCGGAGATTAAATGGGATTATCCGGAAATTGTAGATAATCGGGACCACGAGGATTTAGATAAATTGCAGAATAATTAATCACAAAACAATTTAGCAATTAATCTAGCAATTAATTAGAAAGGGGAAATAAATTTAAGAGAGAAATTGTTCTCACTGGGATTTGAAAATCGGAGACGGAATCGCGGAGGTTCGGAGACTCGAAAACCGGAGCCGGCTACTGGAACTCAGTGCTGAAAAATGAATACACGTGCTGAAGAACTGGTAATTGGAGAGAGAAGAATCGGAACCAGAGGTGCAACGCCATACTGGGAAAATCGAAGCATACCGACGCGCTGGGAAAAAAAATCGAGGACCAGGATGACGCAGCTGATGGCGACGGGTGCTGGCTTCGGACCGGACCACGGCTTAAATGACTGAACGACTCGGCGACGCAGGGAGGAGCAGGCTTCAGTCCTCCGGTCCACGCGCTGGAGACGAGGCGCAGACGGCGACAGCAGGAGATACGGCAGCCGAAGGCGACGCGCGGAGTCGACGGAATTCGAGGCGACCCAACGCGGCTTGGAGTTGACCTGCTGGAATTCGACGGAGGCAGTGGAGACGGCGCTTGAACCGGCGGATCAAGGCAAGCTGCAATGCGGAGATGCGCGGGGAGGCGAGCAAAACGAGGAGAGGCGGCGC